>QLOI01004152.1:0-15745 GCA_003313605.1 Tuber umbilicatum | reverse complement strand
CCTTCTAGCCTCGCACAGTTATATTAATTTTCATCGATGTTGGGTCTGCATGGTGCGCCGGTTGAATGATAGTCTATTCGTGCTGTGCCCCAGACATGGAAAGGAAGAAACTAGTTCTACTAATTTATGATAGAAGCTGTTTAGATCATTCGAGAAGGTAGTATGTGCCTTTGGTTTTACCCGCTCACCCGAACATGGTATCTGTTTTATAAAATTTCCAACTGTTTTTGTATCTTGGCTTTAGTGCACGATGAGAAAAGGGAAGGAGAAAAAAGGAAAGGAGAAAAAGAGATTCCAGGTGTAACTACATGTGTGCCATCTTCGAATACTTGTACAAGCCCTTTTTTTGTCCCTCCGCCCGTTCCACTCGGGGAAGAGAAAAGAGAAAAATAAGATACACAACGGAATTCAATACAGTACACATTCCACCAATAACACCCCTTTCCCATCATGATACCCACCAAACAAAAAACGCCCTCGTAAAATAGATAATGGTAGAGAAATAGGTAAAGCTTGAGGTGGAGAGAAGGGAAGAACTCAGTATACAGTTAGAGTGCGACAAACCAGGAAAAGGAAAACGAGAGAGGGGGTGGGGAGAAAATTCACTAACGCCACTTAAATTCCAATGACAAAAAATAGAAAAAGAGATAGAGATTAAAAGTACGCAGATCAATAGTGTTCTTCCAGTCCTTTATCCAGAATGCCACCATCCGTGATGACCACGATGTGCTTTTGCATTGACTTTCGCTTCGGGTATGGCGCTTCAAATATTTCGTTGATTTCTTCTAGGGTTCTGCCCTTTGTTTCCACGAAGCTGGTAGGCCGTAGACAGTTAGTAATTATTTCCTCCATCCCTGCTAGAGAAGCAGTGGGGAGCGGGGTGGATGAAAGGATGACTCACAAGAAGTAAATAAACGCAGCCTCAAACACGTCCCAAGCGATATATACAAAGTAAAATCTCCACTTAATCCTCTCCCAGACCGTCGGGATGGCATAAGTATTGAAGAATGCCGCAACGTTCACAAACAGATTGTACATGCCCATGCCCTTGGCACGTGTCTCATAGGAGAGACACTCAACGGGATAGAGTGCCTGCAGCGGGGTGTAGGAAAAGGAGTACGTGATGCCAAAGATGTAGATGAAGGCTATGGCGGAACGGGAGCCATACGTGTTGTCGTTCTCCTCGTCCCCGTACAGTGCGGTCAGCGTGGTGATGACGGACCACCACACGACGAACAGGGATGTGCCGATCAGCAGGACTACTCGCCGACCCAGTCGGTCTACGAAGCGAGCCCCAATTGTGGCCATCACGAAGGAGATTACGTTCAGGATTGCGTTGTAAAGTAGTTGCGTACGCCCGTCCTTGACTCCGATTTGATCGAGGAGGACGGGCATAAAGTATGATACGGCGCCGTTGCCGGACCACTGGGTTTTTTTGACTCCAGTTGGTTAGTCCTCTGTTTTTGGAGTATTGTGAGGGGGTGGGGAGTATTTGGTACATACCTGACTGAAGAATGCCATCCCAAAGACGCAGGAAAGTCTCCACCATGCCGATTTGGAGTTGAAAAGATCTCTGTAATCCCACCACCTCTTGTCGGAACCCTCGGTTGC
The DNA here is from genome assembly GCA_003313605.1 of Tuber umbilicatum. NCBI lineage: Eukaryota > Fungi > Ascomycota > Pezizomycetes > Pezizales > Tuberaceae > Tuber > Tuber umbilicatum. The sequence goes on along the minus strand of QLOI01004152.1, from coordinate 14,134 downwards.
AATCTCTTCGATCATTTCTTTGTACGTTAGGAGAACAATAGGGGAGTTTCGGTCCCCTTCTCCGTGATACCGGGCCATCACCCGGATCGCCTCCTCATGACGGTCGTTTGAGACGAGCTATCGTAAATGTCAATTACCTTTTCTTCCGTAAAATTTGAAAGAGCGGTGAAGACGGCTTACCCATCGAGGGGTTTCTGGACAAAAGAGGCAGCCTAACACTACTGTACCAGCTGCGATAGACTGGAACCAGAGGGGTAGGCGCCATGAGAGGTCGGATTCGATATGTTGAGTTCCGTAGAGAGCCCAAGTTGCAGGAATCTGTATTATATTAGTATCGTTTCTTTATAGCAACCTGGGTACCACAGATGCACGTGGCAAGGGATTCCAAGCTCACCCCTCCGACAAACCAAAAAGTATTGTAAAGACCCGTCAACGTCCCTCTCCACGCGGGGTGAGCCATCTCTGCAACGTACGAAGGCCCCGCAGTTGCGCACGTCGCAACACCAAACCCGAGAATGAACCTTCCTCCAATGAACGCAAGATGGGAAGTGGAAGGAGCCTGCACACAGGTACCCGCGATGATGATACCCGCGCCAATGAACATTCCCCACCTTCGCCCCCACCAATCGGTAAATGGACCACAGAAGAAGGACCCGATGATATTCCCAATGGTATAGACGGAGAAAACGAATCCTGTCTCTGACCCGACCGTTTTCATCTTGAAGTAACTTGATCACACACAACTCCCACCTGTTAACCTCGCAAAATCTAGAGAGGAGACAAAATATGACAAAAATAAGTGGGAAGAAGATAAACTAACTTCTGGTAATATTTCATCGCGTTGATTCCTCCCATCAGCGATCCGTCGTATCCATTTATGCATGAATTCAGAAAGGCAATGAAGAGGAAGAAGTAGAGTTTGAACATGGTTTTTGTCCAGGGACTCGGCTTCTGTGCTATCAAGGCATCCGAAAACCCAACGTGAGCTACCGTGGTGATATGCTGCTGTTCCACCTGTGCTGGCTCATCTGTGGAGGTTGAGTCGTGGTTCCTGTGGTGTGCGCTCTCTAGATGATATGATTCCTCCCGCTTATGAGATGATGTTGGCAGTCCTGGGGACCCCATTGATGTTTCAGCTACGTCCATGTCGTAGTAACCTTTACTCGCCATGTCCTCAGAATATCCGTGGGCGAAGATATGAGAACTTCAAGGAAACGGCGTATTATTAAAAAGAAAAGTAGCCAAATAATTAGCTCTTTTTTTTTTTTTTTTGCTTTTCTCAACCACTGTTGATGTCTGGTATCGGTGTTGCCCGGTGTATCACCCCCGACGACCTAGGAGGGGTACGATGTGAATGTCAAGTATCGCCAAGTAGTATGGACTGCGGTGCCGCAATATTTTAGAGACCCCTGTTCACGATAACCGTTACCTATAGGAGTATGTATCAATTCATGGGAAGGTGTGCTTCAGCAGGTTCGGAGGGAAGGTCGAGCCCACTGTCGCGGTATGAAGCGAGCGAAAAACGACAGCGATAATCTAAGAAGAGCCAAAGCAACCACTCAGAAGTCTCTACCTCTTTATAAATTCCGTGCCGCACATGTTGCAATCAGTTAGAATAAATTGGGGTGGACGAAAGTGAATGAGGGGGAGCTGGACCCAAGTAGGAAAGAGTGAAAAGGGATATATTGTAGAGTGGACCAAGAAAGCTGTCCCCCAACAGGAGATCAGGAATAAACCTGCCTGATACTGGAATGGCGTACTGTACTCGAGCACAGGTACTGTCTACCCTTCCGCTAAACGAGTCCCCCCCAACACCTGTTGGGTTTGGGGGAAAAATTCTAGTCGCACTCCTAATGACGAGAAGCCCGGAGAGGCATTTCGGGAGGCTGGCAGAGATCTGTAGAGATGCCTTACAAGACTTACAAGTTAACTAGTGCTCATCTCATGGAAGCCGGCTAAAATGCAGGTCGTAGGCGATTAAAACGCTTCTATGTTGGGCAGGTGTGGCTTTCTCCATATTGTCCCTAATCGTGCATGATCAACCACTCGAGTACTAAAGTGTTCCCACCTCATCTGTTATGAGGTAGGTGGAAAGTACCGGGCCACAGCATAACAGAGGAGTGGGAAGTGCAAGGTAACCTCCAACTTATATAATTCTTGGATACAGTATGTTGGACGAAGAAGGAACTTTCTCGGCTTTGTACTTGTACGTCCTCGTTAGGAGATTCTCCACAAATCTGTCGTTATCCGGAGCAGAAGCCCCGAGAGATTTCTCGAGCTTAAGGGGCTCTATTATAGTAGGTGGGCTCGTAAGTTGCGTACAGTGCAGTGACAGCCATGACGGACGAACGAAGCAAGTCAAGATCTTGCAATATTGGTATTCTGAAAACTGCAAAAATTGAGAATTGGCTAGGATGTCTAGAATTCCCCCCTTTGGGCTAGGGGGAGTAAACAAGGGGAAAGGGTTCCCTTTCAACGCTCAATTGAGATAAATGAAAAGGGGAAAACACAGTCGGAGGGGCAATTCGAGGGTCCTAGGAAGATTGCGAAAGGAAGATCATCACTGTAACTACGGGAACTCGCGGGTGACGAACAGGGATTAGTAACAAGTAATTTCTGTTACCCTACTTTGACAATTTCCCACAGAATGCCACAAAATACTCCTCTTCATCGGCCAGTTTCGTCTTGGCAACGTTGAAGACTTCATGATGCCTTACCACGCTAAGTACATACTAAGACGACAATAACTAGTGCTAGAAGAGCTCGAATAAGATAAATGTGATAGGTGTTGGAATCCCCCTTCTCGACTAGGGGCGAGGGGAATACCGTAAACTGAACCTGGAATATACACAGCGCCTGACTAGGAGAGGCAACTACAATGTCCTGGCACATGTATTTTCTATTCATCATGCCTACTGTACTTGAGCACCCGCAGCGACCCCATACAGTTGCCGCAGGGAATACCCATCTTGGTATACCTTCTGTGAACCTTGTCCTCAAGATTTCAGGGTCCCACTAACCTTACTCGAGCATGTGATCGGTTAAAAGCCAGGATGGAACCTTTTGGTTGAATATGGGTACTCTAGAATGCGGGGTAGTATTAAGTAAATTAGGGGAGAGCTAACTGCTCGAGTGCAGGTACACACACTCGAGCACAGTACTAGTGCTTGTGCTCGACTTATCCTGCTTCGCCCATGCCCAGCGGCTCTAGAGTAATTTTTGAACCCATACGATATGGTGCCGGAACCTGAGGATCCGCCTGGAGTTATGTCGAATGAAGAAAGGTAATTTTACAAGTACTATTCTGGTTGCCCAAGCCTAATGAGGAAGCCCCTTGGCTGATTGTTTAGAAGAAATTTTCTCCCTCCACCCTTTGAACTCCGGAGACCCCTACTCGAGCACAGCCGTTGCCAGAAACCTCAGAAAAGTTTCAATAGCCAACTAGGAAACCGTTATAGAAGAAGCCCCTTAAAATTCTGCTTGTCGTTGACGTTGGGTGTTATTAGGGAAGGTTCTAAGGTGCCGATACCATACACACGCGGAGCGATATATATCTGGTACCCTAGTCGCTGATTGTAGGGATCAGTGTGACTCTATTCCTGCAGATACCATCTATTGTACCGCAGACAAGCGTCCGGTCATGGGAAACACTTTATAACCGGGAATCGATCCAATTGCGCTCTATGACATTGTGATTACTCTGCTTTATAAATCCGAACCCCTCGACTCAATCTGCGAAGGTATACCCGAATAATTGTAGCTTGTCCAAACTCCAGTGTTGAAATTCAGTAGTTCCCAGGATCATAAAGCATTCCCACCCTTTCAACATTAGAGGCACCCAGCTCCGGGTTTGAAAAAGAATTTTTTTTGAGTGCCAGGTTTCGACTTGATCTTCTAATTTCGTAAATGGGTGTTGTACTGTACGCGCCAAACCTTCCCGGGCCAAGTAACTTGCACAAACGGTTTTCAACCCCGGCTATATGTCTCTATTGAGAAAAAATTCCGTGCATGGGGAGTGCTCCCGTTGGAATGTTACCGTAGGAATCGACCGTGCCGTTGAGAGCCCAATTCTGGAGCTCAAGATAATTTCGAGACCGGATAAATTCGATGAATGAAAATCTGCTTCACCGCCACTTGTACCTAGAAGTGCTGCTTGGTGCTTGTACGAGTACTGCGAGTAAATCACACTTTTGCATGAGTTGCGCTTCCCTAGCTTGAGCTAGCCAGCCAGGAGCACGGGCCCAGAAGTGACAGAAAAAAATAAGCTAATTCCCATGGAGAATTAGTACTTGTAATCTTCGTGAGCAGTACTGCGCCGGTCTTCCTGGACTTGGGGTATTCGAACTTCGGCCACTCAAAAAACAGCCAGAATCAAGCTTGTAAGGGGGTAATGCCAGTTCTTGGCCTAGTTTTTGTGAATATTACAGTACCAGTACAGTACTAAGTACTGCAGTTCCCCCAAATGCTAGGAAACCAACCCTAGTTCTATGTAGGTTCCCTTCGTCTTATTCAGGACCTCCCGCTAAGTGCCTCCTAGCGTACGAGTACTTCGTCACTAAAAGTGGAATAGTGGTGCATTCGGCTCGACTTTCGGAAGTGGTGCTCTCCGGAAGAGTCCTTTTCCGATTGGCTGCGAGCGAACGCCCACCCCGCAAAGACAAGGGCAGGCGGTATTTCTTGCATAGCACGCCACGACTCGACTCAAATTTCTTTTCTTCTTCCCCTTTTCACCTTTTTTCAACAAAGTGTCCAAGTGAATACTCTACCGGTAAGGTACCGGTATTTGTATTGCGGGAGTTGGCAAATGAAAAAAAAAAAAGGGAAAACCTCATGCAGCCAGGGGACTAAAGTCATTGTTGAACGCCACTCTTACACCAAAAATGCCACCCTTCACAGCAGCAGAACTTGACCACTTACAATACGGTAGAAGTATGATTGATCGATTCTTTATAAAGGGGTAATTTTGGGCATTTTAATTGTGAGATTTGAGTTTGAAGTATATGATGCGGTATTGCCTAGACATAGTGAGGCGAAATTGGCGATTTTCAGAACAGATATCTTTTTACATGAGTACCAGTACAAACTCTCTGGTCTCAAGTGCAGTTTTAAAGTCCATCGGGCCGATTGAGATATCACACGGGGCGAGGAGAATTTATCAAAAACCCGAAGTCATAGATTAGCTTGCGGTGTCTTAGATACCCCGGAGCTTGCTTCTTAAATTTCTAAAGGTATTTGGCAGTCCGTGATTTGAGGTAGGCGTGATTTAAAATCATGATTTGAGATAGCGAACAACTCAAATCATGGCGTGCCAAACACACCCTAATGTTTTTGAGGCGCGATGGATCTCGTTGCAAGAGTCACCACACTTCTTTCTATCATGGTTGGACAGTCCTCAAGTTTTTAACCTCACGAGGGGTACTTGGCCGTAAAGTATCCGGACGCCTAAACATTAATAGTACTTGTCTTGGTTCTAAGTGCCCGAATACTTTACTACTGGCTAAGTAGTCAAAATTGTGTGAAATACGCCTCCGTGATATTGTCCCCTTGGATCAGGACCATTACACGGCAGGATAGTGGTACGGAGCAGAGGTGTTTATAGCCTGGGCCAAAACCAGCAGTATGCTGCAACCAGCCTGTCCGAAAACACAAGCCTTCCATTACTCAACAAGAGCTTGGTCAGTTAGTCTATTGTCTCGATAGATGTACTCGAGTATTGAATCGGAAGTTAGGCACTTGATCCGTCGATGATACTTGTTCATAGTTGACTGAGAAAAGAGGAAATAGGAGCACTCTCGGGCAAGTTTCCAGCGTGTATCAGACCACTGCCAGTTAAATCTAGCTATGCATTGTATCATTACCTCATGCATCACCCCCCCCNNNCCCCCTCCTCCCTTTGTATTGTACTGAACCATACTTTCAATATGCGCACTACCAAGGGGTAAGAAGAGTAAAAAGTGTTCAATGCGGGCCAACTTAGACTATGATACTAGTACAGTATTGTGCCGCACTGTACTATGCGTCCAGCTATCATATACCCCTCTTCGTTATTGTAGTAAGATGTGATAACTGGGCGGAAAGCAAATAAAAAATATAAATGGGAAGCATGATACTCACAACGGTCCACGGCCCTACTCTCCCCGTCTGTTCACATTATATATCCCCCCCCGCTGTAAACACACGGTATTAGATTCTATGATGAATGGAGGTGGGGGACGTTCTCAGAGTAATGCGGTACCGGTACAGAACGGTAAAGTGCCGGTAAGAAAGTGTTTCTGTGACGTGATACCGTTATTACTCGAGTAGATCACTGAACGGTTGCATAAACCAAGACCTCTCCCGTCACGTGTAACGCAATCTCCAGATAACAGTCCGAAACTTCCCTACCCCTCTCCTTCCCGTTCCCGTTGCCGCCCCGGCGAAAACGAAAATGTCGAAAAAGACAACCCCAATTCACGAGAACTGGGTCTTCAAGCAGGCGTCCTCCGCACCCTATGAACCAGCACAATTTCGCCCGGTCTCGCAATTCCCAACAAACGTGCACCTAGACCTCCTCCACCACGGACAGATCCCAGACCCATTCTTCGCGAAGCAGGAAGTGGACGTGCAGTGGGTGGGGGAGAAGGGTTGGGTCTACAAGACGAGCTTTGCAACGCCCGGGGTGCACTGGGTGCGAGGGGGGGAGAAGCATGTGCTCGTTTTCGAGGGGTTGGATACCTATGCTACCGTTAGGGTTAATGGTGTGGAGGTTTTGAGAAGCGATAACATGTTCGTTACACATCGGGTGGATGTCACCGGGATCTTGAAAAAGGATGGTGGTGACGAGGAGGGTGAGGGTGAGGGTGAGAATGAGTTGGAGGTCGAGTTCGATAGTGCGTTTTTAGTGGGAAAGAAGATTGTTGAGGCGTGGCCGGGGCATCATTGGGGATGCTGGAATGGGGATGTTAGCCGGCTTGCGGTGAGGAAGGCGCAGTATCATTATGTTTGTTTCCCCCGCTCACAACCCAATTCGTGCGGCTTGAAGACAATTGATTTATCGAGTTAGGGGTGGGATTGGGGCCCGACATTGCTTACTTGCGGACCCTGGAGACCAGTTTACCTCGAGTCATATAGCAGTCGCATTTCCGAGCTCTATTTCACCATCCACGTTCCCTCGAGTCTGCATGACGTTGTTATCACTGCGACAGCCGAGGTTGAGGGTCCATGCAGTGAGGTTGTCTTCACATTAGCTTCCGCCTCCGGAGTCAAGATCTCTCCATCAACCGCTTCTGTATCAAGGTTCAAGAGTGGGAACGGAGCAATTGCAGAAGCCAAGCTTGAAATCACCGACCCAGATCTATGGTTCCCGCACGGGTATGGTGCACAGCCATTGTACAAACTCAGCGCCGTCCTCGGGGATAACATCGATAAGCTTTCGAAGACTCTAGGTATTCGGAGGTCGCAATTGATCCAGAGGAACTTTGCCGAACCGAAACAGAAGGGGGAGACGTTCCTCTTTGAGGTTAACAATGTTCCGATATTCTGCGGTGGGAGTAATTGGATCCCGGCGGACAACTTTATCCCGAGGATTACCAATGAGAAATATCAGGAGTGGTTGGGGCTACTTGTGGCCGGGAATCAGGTCATGGTTAGGTAACCCCCCTTTTCATAAATTATGAGAGTAATAAGCCCTGACTCGGGTGACATCCAACCACTTAGAGTATGGGGCGGTGGTATCTACGAAGAACCAATCTTTTACGAAACATGCGACGAACTCGGCATCCTTGTCTGGCAGGACTTTGCATTCGCCTGCGGAAACTACCCAGGCATAATCCCCGAGTTCCGCGAGAACGTCCGGAAAGAAGCTATTGATACCGTCAAGAAGCTCAGGCATCACCCTTCGATCGTCATCTGGGCGGGGAATAACGAGGACTATGCGTATACCGAGGGCCAGCCGAACCAGCTTGGATACAAACACGAGGACAAGGACCCCAATAACTGGCTCAAAACTGGATTCCCCGCGAGGTATATCTACGAGAAGATATTGCCGGAAGTGGTTGCAGAGTACGGAGGCGGCGTGCCATATCAGCCCGGAAGTCCCTTCACTCCCGGAAGGGGTGATAGCGCAGAGAAAACAGCCGGTGATATCCATCAGTGGAACGGCAGGTCTTCCTACTCCCCTGTACTTCAGGTTTCTTACTAACAAATACCAGTCTGGCATGGAAACCAAAGTAGATACCAAGACTTCGACACCCTCGCCGGGCGTTTCGTTAGTGAATTCGGGATGGAGGCCTTCCCCGATATCAAGACAATCGACTCCTACCTTCCCGAAGACTCCAAAGACCGCTATCCACAGAGTTCGACCATAGACCACCACAATAAAGCTGTCGGACACGAGCGCCGCATTGCCCTCTACCTGGTAGAAAACCTCCGCTACACATTCTCCCCAATAGAGCAATACATCTACGCTACGCAACTAATGCAGGCCGAATGCCTGTCAACCGCATACCGCCTATGGCGCCGCCAGTGGAAAGGTCCCGGTAAGGAGTATGTTGCCGGAGCGCTGGTTTGGCAAATCAACGACTGCTGGCCGGTGACTAGCTGGGCAATTGTGGACTACCATCTCCGACCCAAACATGCTTATTTCGCGGTCAAGCGGGAGCTGGAGAAGTACACAATTGGCATGAAGAGGGTACAGGTCAATACTCCCAAAGACAAGCACACGAATGCGTACATCGATGTGGACGAGAGAGTACAGGTTTGGGTCGGAAGTTTCATGACCGAGGAAACTAAGGGTGCCAGCGTGGTTATCAAGGCTTTCGACGTTTGCGGAGACAAGATCGCTGAGAAGACGCTGAAAGACGACGTAGCTCTCGAAAGCAACCGGTCTATGGAAATCACAGATATACGCATCCCAGGCTGGGACAGAAAACCAGACTCTCATCGGGACATCGTCCTGGCAGCGTACCTAATAGGCAAAGATGGGAACACTCTCGCCCGAAGAATCGGCTTCTCCGAACCATTAAAGTAACCACCCCCTCCCCCCTTCACCACTTATTGCTAACAAGAGACAGATACCTACACCTCCAACCCCCCAAATCTCTCAAAACCAGCGTAGAAGATGGTTGTGTGCATTTATCCGCGGATGTTCCCGTTAAGGGCGTTGTGGTCGAGTCCACAAAGGAAGGTGTTACGTTTGAAGATAATTGCGTGGATTTAGTGCCTGGTGAGACGGTCAGGATTGGGGTTAAGGGGTTGGCGAAGGGTGGTTATGTCACACTTAGATACTTATCGTAGGGTAGAGTTAGAGTGAGGGTGCCCAAAGTTAAAAAGGTGGAAAAGCCGATACATCTTTTAGTTCATCATACTCTGCTGTTCCATGTAAACCTGGCGCACAAAAAAGCAGTTAACTTACTCCACAATACTCGAGCACGATGCTATTCTTTGGGGTATGGGCGAATGTCAAGAGATCGATAACTGCCACAGGATTCTGGTAACAAAGCTCTACCAGAAGTGGTGCCGGTATGATATATGAAGCGAGAAGAAAAACAAAAAAAGAAACCAAGAACGGGTACCAAAGGGTTGAAACCCACACCACAAGTATTTATCAACTATCCCTGCGAAAAGGTCACTTGGTTTCGAGACTTTTTGTATCAGATTCTGTAGAAAATAATTTTCCAATTCTAAATTCCCCTGCTTACTACCACTTTACCGTACGATATGATACTATTTTTCAATTAGCTACTAAGGCCAAGACTTCCACAGCCACCACAGAATTCTGTTTTGAATAACTCAGAAACGATACATATAGTAACGAACAAAAACGAAAAATATTAAAGCACACTTCAAAAACAACTATGCACTTTCTCAAGGAAAAAAGCTGTGCCTTGACTCTTTATTAACAGACAGGCTCTGCGATATCTGTGAGATTCCTTCTAATCTCTGCACTTTACCTTCAGTTACCTTGGTGCATTCATATATGCTGCCCAAAATTTGAGGATCGATTGTGGATTACCCCAAAGGAGCCACTCCCGGACTTTTTCCGCAGCGGTCGTAGGTGACAGAAAGAAGAAGAAACCAGATTCCGGCCTTCTGGTGATATCGTACTTGGATATCATAGGCCTATAGGCTTGGGGGGGTGAGCCTTTGAAGCACTCTACCACCATTCTCTTGCTGCAGCTCATAATGAGGGTTCATGGTAGACCACTTGATAGAGTAGCGAGCACCACCCCCTCCCTTTCAGGAGAAATCTCACCTGACCTTAATGAAAAACGCTGGCCCACTCGCGCTACTTGCTACCCGGTCAGCTACCAGCAGTCTACTACCCGTGCTCAGCCTCCGCAGGAGTACTTGTGGCCTGGCAGGGGGCGTTGGGCTAAGTTGGAGATAGTGTTTGGAGAGCGCAGCATTGGTATAACACGAGATTAATAAGCAGGAGTTACCCATGACTGATGCCCATTTATTTGACCAACCCCCCCAAGTTACTAGTAGATGATGGAGTATCTTCACAACTGATCACTCACTCCCAACAGCAACTTCAGATGTGAGCCAGATCCGGGGCAACCTTCTTATGCTCCTCCCCCCACAAATCTAAACCGCTCATTCTTCCCGAGCGGTATCAATCGCAAATTCTACTTTGTCCTTTACAGCTTAAATTCTAAGCTCAAGATGCAAAAAAAAAAAAGGTTAGGGTTTCGCGCTCTGACTAATCCTATGTATACTATTCAGGTAGATCATGGAATTCAGCCTAAAATGACAAGCTATGATGAAAGCTTGCGTCAACAAAAAGTGATATTTAGGGACAAACTTCACGATAGAATTGATGGCCAACCAAGACCCGAAACGATTCATCCACTTTTCTTCCCCTTCACCCTTCTTATAATTAGTGAGTGCAGTTAGTCTAAGCTAGAACTCTTTATCCTCTTTCACTAACAAGTCTCGTATCCTCTCATCATCTACTTCTCCATCCCCACCCCATACCTTTTCACGGTTTGTCGGAAAAATGTCTTCAAACCCCTCCTTCTTATTGAAGTCCATCAAAGAGGTTACCTTCGAGGACCGTCCGGTACCGAAGATTCAAAACCCAACAGACGTACTCATCCGCGTGAACGTTACCGGGATCTGCGGTTCCGATGTAAGCCCCTCCTGCCCTCCTCTTCTATCCTTTCCTTGAAGAAATGGAGAAAAATCTAAAAATCCCAGGTCCACTACTGGCAACACGGCCGCATCGGCGACTTCATCCTCGAAGGCCCCATGGTGCTCGGCCACGAATCCGCCGGCACGGTGGTAGAAACAGGGCCCAAAGTAACCTCACTAAAGCCCAACGACCGTGTAGCCCTCGAGCCCGGCGTTCCCTGCCGCTACTGCCCCTTTTGTAAGGCGGGGAAGTACAACCTCTGCATAGACATGAAATTCGCCGCGACACCACCATACGACGGGACGCTGGCAAAGTACTACATCCTCCCGGAGGACTTCTGCGTGAAGCTTCCGGAGAGTGTAAGTCTTGATGAAGGCGCGCTCGTGGAGCCGCTTGCGGTAGGCGTGCATGTGGTCCGACAAGCGGATGTCAAGCCAGGAAACTCGGTAGTTGTGTTTGGGGCTGGACCGGTGGGATTGCTATGCTGCAGTGTCGCAAAGGCATTTGGCGCAACGAAGGTTATAGCGGTGGATATCATCGACTCGAGGCTGGCATTCGCAGAGAAGTATGCTGCAACGGGAACGTTCAACGCCATGTTCTCGAAGGACCCCAACGCCAACGCCGCTGAGATCATCAAGCGCTTCGATCTTGCGTTTGGGGCTGACGTTGCTATCGACGCTAGCGGCGCTACCCCCAGCATAAACACCTGTGTGCACGTCCTCCGCACTGGGGGAACGTTCGTCCAGGCTGGTATGGGTGCTGCGGAGATCACTTTCCCCATCTTGAAGCTCTGTGCCAAGGAGATTACCCTGAAGGGTAGCTTTAGGTACGGTCCCGGCGATTACAGGCTCGCTGTGGAATTGATTGCCAGTGGAAAAGTCACAGTGAAGGGCTTGATCACGGGGAGGGTCAAGTTTGAAGATGCCGAAAAGGCATTCGAGCAAGTGTGCAAAGGGCAGGGTATCAAAACGTTGATTGACGGACCTTTGGATTGAATTTCTTTTAAATACCTTTTTTACTATACTCCCCCTCACTGCTATTGTTATTCATTTCTCCTATACTGTATGGAGATGGGGGGTGGAGGCAAGTGCCACAGTGCGGGTGCGGTGCATGTATGCATGGTTTTATCATGATAAATTATACCAATACAACGCACATCTCCAAGCTACCCTACAATACTACTCAAGCCAAGCATATGATACCACAGACATGAATAAACCAACCTATCATACCCCATCACACCCCATCACTTACCAGTTGGTCGGTCGGCACTTCTTAGGCATTCAAGTAAAACCACTCTCCCTCTACGCCGCCCATTCCAAGCCCGCAAGTCAGCCCAAATGAGATACTATGGATGACAATACCACCGTCTACCGGTCTCGACCACGCACCGTTAGGTGGACCCGCACAAGTAGGCTGCGGCAAGCACTGATTGAATTCGGCCATTAGTTTGTGTTCATGGGCTTTAAGCGCCCCAGCAGAATACATCATACCTTCACAAACGATCACTCATAAAAGAAATCAAACAGAACCTCAAACACCCATCTTCGACGTAACCAAGGTACTCAGTCCTTCATAGTATTACCGTACCCCTCACTCGGCTTAAGATCAACTATCAAGCTTTGCAGCTGAACATATAAGATCCGACCGGACTGCGATAACATACGGAGCGTAAACTGGAGTCCTAGGATGACTTCTTGGTCGGCGAAGATTCCGTAGATATTATTGCACCATAACCATTCCCCCCTTGATTCTGTAGCCCTTAGAGCGTCCCCCTTCCCCGGAGAAGGGGTGAAGGAATGAAGGAAGACGTTAATAGTCGCTATTAGATATGATTTAATCCACCATACATCTTTTTAGGTATTCTTTCTTGGGGAGGTAATACATACACGAGTACTGTACGGCATTTGGACTATTACTACTCGAGTATGGTAGCAGGTAAACGTCCGATATGATTAACTACTAGTTCACCATCAACACACCTTCTCCTGGGGAGCTTCACCTGCCGAGAAGAAAAATCGGGTGGAGAAAGGGACCCCAGAGGAATAGAAGCCAAGCGAAATACAACACTGCACCGCACTGGGGGGGGGGGGGTTAAGGATAATGACTTTATTTTTCTGTAGAGAAAAGAATAGTTGACGCATTACCGTTGCGGAGACATCCTCGAGGGAGGAAGAAACATCGTAAATCGTAAACATTAATCGTCGATGTAGAACGGCAAAGGGGTAATTGCAGGCGGGATATCAACGATGGGATATCAACGATGGGAAAAAAAAGTAGGGTTGGCCTTGAGCATGACAGGTCTCGGGTGATGGATTACGGATCACAGATCTACTACCGAAGGCTTTCTGGGATCCGCGCATTCACAAGTATTGTCATTCAGAAGAGCACAGTGCCACGATATTCACAAATTATGATACCCTCGCTAACGGAATTACGCCCAAATCTCAGGTCTAGCGTCCTCGGTTGCAGGTAGAGTCCCTTCGTGCACTCCCCTCACCCCCTCCCACCACTGTTGAAAAGAATAATGCGGAGGTAATGATCGGTGAAGAGGGTTTTACACAGTGGAGCGGAACGGCACAAGTAAACGTGCTGAGGTTACGCCAAGCGGTGACAGAGACTATAATTTTATCGTATGTGTTGTGAAAGAAGAGGAAAGACTTTACAGGAAGGAGAGAATATTAGAGTGTGGGAAGAAAAAGAGGAAGGGTCGCGACTAAGAGAGAACAAGAAACAGGAGCAAACAAGAGAATTTTTTTTAAGAATTGCGCGCCCTCACCAACGCGTACGTACAGTCGTGTCCGGAAAGTCTTCGCACAGCACGACGACCGGTATTTTCCTGATTTTTGAAATAACGACACGGTACATTTACGACAATCGGGATTCTGACCAACGGCGGCCGCTTATCGCTTCAGCTGAGATACTTCATTTTTATCTTTGAGCCAGTGCTAACTCAAGGAAATCATGGTTGGAAAGAGCGGAAAGAGTGGGAGGAGGGCTGGACCCGGAAAAAAGGGGGTT
>QLOI01004151.1:0-15371 GCA_003313605.1 Tuber umbilicatum | reverse complement strand
GAGTCTCTCCCTTGCTGGCGGAGGGATCTAACCGAGGGGGGGCGGGAGGGTGCGGGCGCGGCCTGAAGGGAATGAGGCGGGAGATCCAAGGTTCCTGGACCAGGTCGGATTACTGGGCTAGGCCACAGATATCTCTCCTAAGAGGTCAAAGGAGCAAGGCGGGGCGTGAGGGAAAAATTTGTGGAAGGGGAAAATTCTGACGATAAAGTTCTTAGTGTTGTATTTTCAAAGACAAGGTAAATAGCGGTTGCGAAGCATGGTCTATCTACATGACCTAAGTCCATCCTTATATAGATCTTCCCACAATCCGCTTACAAATCCAAATAACTATTTTGAGTCACAACTGTGACTCATATACTTGCGTAACATCCTCTGACTGAAACGAGTCATTGCGCAATAACAATATAACTATGAGTCGCTAGTGCGACTCATGTGAAAACATAAGATCATATGACCCACAATGGGCCATTCGCGTAACAATGACAGACGACTCTTAAAAAAACCAGAAAGTAACCATAAAGACCAAGAAATATCCCAAAAACCATAAATAAAAAACATGTAATAATTATAATCGCCGTCATGAAATAATCAATGTAATATATGTCATATATGTCTTAGCGGTAGTAATGTTCTCGGGGTATAGGTAAAGCTGTAACACTAACCAAGTATGAGAATACAGGATATTATTAAAGTAAAATAAACATATAAAATAAATCAAAAATTTCAACATTCAGAACTAAAAAGAATTCTGTGGGAACCTTAGAAAGGTATCATGCAAGAGCTGCTGGAAAAGGATTTTCACAAATACCTGGCTTCAACTACAAAGAAACCTTTGCACCTGTCATTCGATATGAATCCCTCCACTTCCTCCTTACGCTAAATACTAAGAACAAATAGCGACCACAACAATGTGATGTTAAATCTGCTTTCCTCTAGGGTAAATTGAAAGAAGAGGTTTACATGCAACTGTTACAAGAATACCGTGACGGAGATAAAGTATGGAAACTTAACCAATGTCTCTATAGACTTAAGCAATCTGCAAACGAACAGTATGCTCTCTTTACCAAATTCTGAACCGCTCAAGAATTTACAACATCAGCCCTTGACCCATGCATGTTCGTTTACATCAAACACGACATATACATATCAGTTTAATTTATCGACATCATCCTCCATTCAGCCAATACCCCCTATGCTACTACTCTGATAGAAAACCTGAAAAGCACATTTGAGATTATCGACCTAGACGAAGCTAGCTTTCTACTCACCCTACACACTACGTATATATCAGACTAGATACATCTTACTCAACAACACTATATCAAGTCAGTCCTTTTCCGATATGGCATTGATAATTCTAGCACCGTTTCTACACCCTTACCAAAAGGTATTCAACCTACAATAGCGATCAAAGCCCTACGGATACCAGACCCATCCATTTACCAATCGATAATAGTATCACTTATGTATTTGACGACCGGAACCAAACCCGATCTAGCATATAAGATTTCATCTCTCTCTCAATTTTCTTGTTGCCCTACTGACCAACATCTTAAGGCCACTAAACACGTCCTCTGATACATAAATGGAACTAAAGATACTGGACTCCTCTACCCGCATAATGCAATGAATGCTATTGATACCGACGTTGATGCTGATTTTGCTGCCTGCCTAGACACTCGCCATTTCTTTTCTGGATACATGGTTCTATCTAACGGTTCATGTATCTCATGGCAATCAAAGAAACAGTCCATGGTCGCTACATCAACTACAGAAGCAGAATATATTGCTTTGTTATTTGTAGTGCGACCATTCCACTGGTTTCAAAATGGTCTATGTGATGTTCGATTAACTATACCGATCGCTTCGCATGCTGATAATACTGGCACAAATTTTCTGGCGACTAACGATCAACTTAATGAGCGTACAAAACCTATCGATTTCCGCTTTCACAAAATACCCGAGGAAATCGATCACAGTTTATTTACTTTACAGAAGGTTTCGTCTTCCAATAATCTTTCCAACATCTGCACCAAAATCTTAGTAAAACCGTCACATCTTCGGTTGATGGAACTATTGAGCTATAGATAATGAAGCGAAATGTTGAAATTTCTTATTTGTTTCATATGTGTATTTTACCATGATAATATCAAATATTCTCATACTTAGTTAGTGTTACGGCTTTACCTATACCCCGAGAACATTACTACAACTAGGACATATATGACGTATATTTCATTGAATATTTTATGATAACAATCAGAATAATTACATGTGTTTTCTTTATGGTTTCTTCGGGATATTTCTCCGTCTTTATACATACTTTTCGGTTCTTTTAACCGACAATTATTTCTTCAGACTTACCGTTATATCTCTCATATCTCTTTAGATCAAAGCACAATATTTGGGATTTCCTTGACAGATTCTCAGAGTCAAACACGGTCGCACTTATGTTTCTTCCTATGTTTTCTCTATTATTTCTTAAGATATACAGAGTTTATGCAGAGGATGCAAACCTGTATATATAGGAGCTACCGCCCCCCTCACTTAGGAGAATTGAGGACAAGAATCTCTACCAATCTTCCTTCATACCAAAATACCTCCTTGCTTAAAAACGTGTCTACGATACACCTTCCATATCGCTACCATATACTCTATATAGTCTATTAAGATCATACCGTTCATACAATTCAATAGGGTGAAGTATTGGATAGCATCTTTCATGAGCTATTGCTATAGTATGGTCTATTATACATACTAGGTAGTACATAATACATACATGAAGAGAACTGGGAAGCCACGGTAGGAATTCTACTAAATGCTAGAATGGTAGCAGAAATTACACAAAAACCTGAATCTATATATAATTATTTCTCACTAATTCGCCCTACCAATATGCAGAACAATCCAATAGCCCAACTAGATTTGCCCAAGTTGATTAGGTAGAAAGGGATCATTCACCCACATGCCTAAAACTATACACCCTAATTAACATACTCAAATCCAAATACTCCAAGCTCTTCCAAAAACTATACGCTAAAAACTATAGGCCAAATCCTATATCTATAGTACATCAAATACCTAATCGCTATATTTAAAAGCAGAGTCATATTCCTCGGATATAGTAATTGAACTCAGGGTTGAACTAATTTTACTCTAGTTACTTGTAATATCTTGATAATGAAAGCTGAGCCCTGCACAATTGGAACATGCGCAATTTGCAGACAGGTGCCAGCTAAGGTAGTAAGCACAGAAAAGAAAATCCTCACTACACCTCATGGCCCATCTGGGGTCCTGTGAAAGCTGTGGTATGGAAATAAAATGTAAAATTAATCATGAACAGTGTTGAGCAAGATGCAAAATAATTGAAACATATCCCACCTCGTTCTAAAAGAAATACTACACTACTTCCAGTCAGCTGGGATAATCCAAGATTCTACTATAATTGTCAAAATGAAGAATTATTAGATAATTACTTTGAGAAATAATAAAATATCAGAAAGTATAATATATCCATATTAATTGAGTAGAGTTTTATTTTAAAATGTACTTTATATTATACACATAGCTATTATTTCAGAATTTGTTGACAGGAATATATTTACTTTTAACCTATAAGTAATCAAATTCTATTACTTCCAACCATCCACTATATTCCATCAGCAATGGACTCTATCCTATTAATCATACTACATGATTTTGTCCAAGTAGATCCTATTTTACATCTTATATAATGAATCCACCTATTGTAGAAGTTTAAAGCTTCTCTCCTTTGATACACATTCATAGTTTCTTTTATAAATTCTCTTTGCTCTGTATTTGTAATACATAGTGGAGTTTTTCCACTAATATCCATGATAAATGGATCTATCCTTGAATCCTCTAGTAGTAAAGCAATTGTTTCTTTAGATCCTTTTCTTACAGCCATATGTAGTGGAGTACAGCCCTCCCTACAACGAGCATTAATATCACATCTACCATCTCTGAGTAGTATGTTCAAACAAGCATGACTCTTCCTACTTGCAATATGAAGTAGAGTATGAAGTACTCCATTGACTCCTGTTGGATCAAATCTTTGATCCTGTAAGAGTACTTCAAGCATTAATGTATCTTTTCTCCCTACAGCACAACTTAGTATATAGTATGTATTAGACATGGATGTAGATCCTTGAAGTTGTAAATCTGGATGTAAGAGTAGCTGCTGAATGATTCTCTTATTACTACTAAACATAATAGTGTAAAGAAGAGGTGTAACTGGAAGATTGCCATAATAAATACTCTGTCTGTTAATATCAAGACGAGGATCCGTAAGAAGCCTCATGACAATCTCCTCATTATCTTGCTTAATAGCATAAATGAGTGGTGTATAGCAATTATTCCAAGTATCTTGGAAGTTTGCATTAATGTCACATCTACTATCTCTTAGTAGTAAGTTCAAACAAGCATGACTCTTTCTATTTGCAATATGAAGTAGAGTATGGAGTGCTCCATTGACTCCTGTTGGATCAAATCTTGGATCCTGTAAGAGTACTTCAAGGATCAAGGTATCTTTTCTCCCTACAGCACAACTTAATATATTGTGACTATTAGACATGAATGTAGATCCTTGAAGTTGTAAATCTGGATGTAAGAGTAGCTGCTGAATGATTTTCTTGTTATTACTAAACTTAATAGTATAAAGAAAAGGTGTGAGATTGCCAGGATGAATGCTCTTCCTGTTTATATCAAGACGAGTATCTGTAAGAAGCATCGTAACAATCTTCTCATTACCTTGCTTGATAGCATAAACAAGTGGTGTATAGTAATTATTCCAAGTATCTTGAAAGTTTGCATTAATATCAGTCCTTGAATTTGTAAGCAGTTTCTGAACAATGTCTAGATACTTAAGTCTTACTGCTTGATAGAGTAATGATTCCTTTCCTTCATTGTTAGTATTAACATTAAAGGAATATTCTTCCTTACTCAGCAATATTTCCAGCACATTTGTTTTATGAAATTCAACACAATCATGCAGCAAGTAAGATTTCTCTGAATCTTGGAGGTATTTGCCTAATCCACCATCCAGAAGTGTACATACTACTTCAATTGGATGAGATTGTATTACAATGACCATAATTATATTGGCAGTACCAATAATGCTGAGTATTCCATTTTCAAGAAGATAGGTAATACTAGTCGTATAATTGTGTGTGGCAGTAGTATAGAACAAGGTTCTACAATCTTCCATACTAGATGTTTGGAATATAGTTGTAAGAAGTTTGTACCGAAAAGACACTGCTAAATGCCTGCTTGTTCGAATAAAAGAGTTGAGATCTGAAAGTGATAGGAAATCTGTGATTTCAAGTAATAGTTCATTGGGGAGTGAGAGAAGTGACATATTCAAAGATTACAATTGTTTTTCCTCTGATATACCAACTGTAGCCTGATAGGATAACTGAATGTGTTAGATTGTTGAGAACCATTCATTAAAACAAGGAAAAACAAGTAATATAATCGAGAAACTTGACTTACTTTGAGTAAAAGCAAATAATTAATAATTTTGTTAATGAAGAGCTGATGAAGACTGACGGGATATAAAAATATACACAACTAGACCATATATTCCGCTAGGAGTGAGAAGAAATTAGGAAAAGAGGAAAAGGAAGTATAGATACCAATAAATGTAGTGGCTCTGTTCATAAAAAGCTTCTTCAATTGTTGTCTTAATTGTCCTCAATATTAGAGAAGTTCAGTATCCAAATGGTATTTTTTGTGTAGTGTGTGTATGACTCTAATGATGAGAAAGAAAGTTGAGAAAAGGGATAAGAGCTTCCTTATATGCAATTTAGGGATAGTTGGATGCATAAATACTATTATAAAGCAGTCCTCTCCTTCCTCATTAGATCTTATAAACTTGAAAACCTAATTGAAACTACAAAAACAAATTAATAAGTATGAATTTAAAGGCAGTATATAACAAAAGTCAATTTTCAACTACTTTCAAAGCACTAGCACTTTAGAGCATCATGAGAAGAGTTCTTAAATATGATAAAAGCTACAGAAATATATATGTAAGAGTCAGCGTTGGAAACAATGTTCACCCAGAATAAAATATTTTCTATCCGTGTCAGCTAACAACTAATCATAAGGATTACGGTACCTACATGACAGAGAAGATACGAACATGGAAATATATTGTAATCTATCTCCTATGATACCCTAGTTCTTTTTGATCTATCAATTTTCACACTCTTCTGCAGCATGTTCTATAATATAAAATATGATAAAAAAATAAAAAAGATAAAAAACCATTCCACATAATAACTACTTCCACTTTATAAAAACCATTTTTTCATTTCAAAATGAAAGGGAATGGTTGCTTCATATTGTACGTAAAACAGAACCAAACCGCTGTGCCCAATTTAATAAGTCTGTTCCGCTGCCAAAACGGTTTATTCACCCACACGAGTGAGGCGTAACAAGTTTTCCTCAGGGTAATTGAAACATATCTCGCATCAGTCCTTGTTATCAAGTAGCACCGCAATAATAGCATCATTCCTTTCTATTCACCATAATGTACTAACTTCTCTTGCTATGACAATCATTTTCATAGGGTTCTCAGATATGCTAACCCAATATGATAACCGACAACTCAATTCGCTAATCCTCAAAAAAGTACCCTGATGGATGATCTTCCTCTCACCTCCACTTCAAAGTGCATCTTTTCAACCTTGACTACCTACCCCTACTAGCATGGTATGTTTTGATTCCTGGCGTTCACAGTCTCCAGGCTTAGGCCAATAGAATCCTCACGATGTGGCCGATCATCCCGAGAGTGGGTTATGGTTGGGTGGGGTGCTCGGAGTTGGGGAGGAGCCGGACATAGAAATCAACTTTGACTAGACCGCTTACCTACCCAGTCTGAGAAACAGTATCCGGGGATTTGCGGCCGACCGTTGTTGCCCCCTCCTGCAAGAGAAGGAGGCACTAGTGGACTTGAGGGATCGTGATCACGAACCATCCTCCCCACCAAGTTCTGCATAGCAGACTACTCTAAGGTGGGATGGGGTTGGGCCGCGATTCCCTGCCCTCCTAGCCGGCAATTTCAAGGTGGCAGAAGCTTGAGAGACGGAAGTTCTAATTTGTATGATACTATAATATTATTCTCCATTCATAGCCTCCCACCCGCCGGCCCTTCACCTTTTCTATTATGACATCTAAGTTACGTCCCCCGGAAAAGGGAAAAGCTCTAACATTCTAATTGGAATTACTCGTACAGAAACATCCCCAATCTAATTCTCTCACTCCGCCTGCTTAACCTTACCCCGCCTCTCCCCCATCCGGCGAATATCACCCACAATAACCCCCAACAGCCAAACATTCACCGCAAAAAACACCAACGATGCAACCCACAAACCCGGAACGAACGTCGCCCTCCCAAGAAACTCCAATTCATAGCCTTGCTGTAGCCACACCGCCTGCAAAACCAATTCAATTAGCAACCACAAACGCTAGGTCCATTGGCGGGGGGGGAGCGGCACCTGCGAAACCACCCACAACGCCAAGGCAGCCCCACCGAACCACGGCCTCCGCAGCAGCACAGAGCCAGGCAGGTAAAAGGGCAGCAGGACGATATACCACATGAAGTACTGCGATGTGCACACCTTATTAAACGAGACAAAAGCGAATGTCTGCGCGAACATGGTCGCCGGGAGATCATGTTTGGCGAAGGCTAACGGGATGACGAGTCCCGAGAGGAGCAGTTGGGGAAGGAACGGGATCGAGGCGAATGGGCTGGGGGAGTGGCCCGCGGGCGAGGAGGTTAGATGCAGGAGGGTGTTGTACGGAGAAAAGTTGTGTCGATGGTCGACACGCGAGAGGTGGTGGAGATAGGTGTGCTGGAGGAATGGGTCGGCGTAGCTGTACGTAGGTTGGGTTAGTTACTCGCTCGGGCGATGTAATGGAGGGTGAGAAGAACAGACAGCTTATACATCCACACATTCAACCCGACAAACGTTCCCAATGCCCAAGCTCCAAAAGTGACTCTTTCGCGGTTGACAAAGCCTATCGCCTTCCCCAACCACCCCTTCTTAGCCCCCCCCTCTCCTCCATCATCCCCCTCACTCTCCAACCACCAAACAATAGCAGGCGCATATATAACAGGATATATCTTGAAATGCGTCGCCAACCCCACCAAGACTCCCGCCAACAGCACACGTCTTCTCAGAACCGCCCAGACAATACCCACCACCAGGACTCCCAGCAGCCCCTCGGAACTGCCGCGAGTACTGATGGTCGCAACCATGGGATTGACAAGCCATATACCGGCAAACCACCCAGCGCTCCGGCTGTCCATTCCCCTGTTCGTCAAGACCAGGTATATCAGCCATCCGGCGAGCACATCCGCGGCGGAAAAGATGATCTTGCCGAACGAGAAGAAGAGGAATTGCGGGTTCAGGACTGTTGGGAGAAGGAGCCAGGCGAGAAGTGGGGTGTACCGATAAGTTTCCCGGGAATAGGGGGTCGGGGTAGAGGCGTTGTTGGAGTTTGTGAGGTAACGGGAAGCGTCGGTGAAGACATAGTAGTCTATGTCTGTGTATTTCAGGGGAGAGGTGGAATCTTGATATAGACCGTAGAGCAGAAGAGTTATTCGGAGGAGAACGGAAGCTCCAAGGAGGGCCCGGAGTGACATTTTACACCACACTATGGGTGGTTGTTCAAATATTATTGAGATGATGTGGAGCCCGTTTTTGTCGCCCCTGAATTTGGAGCCGCATCTTAGTCAGCGGACACACATTATCACTCGCCGACCCAGATCGATTGCCTAACGTATCATACCCAAACACCCAAGGCCGGGGTAGTGTCAGAATGAGGCCGAGGGAAATAATATACCAGCACGGATGCAGACTATAAATCATCCTATATTTTTTTAGAACCATATTACAAACACAAGGGGTGAACAATCCGAGGGCTACGGATCAACAGCTTAAAAGTTAGGAAGCTTAAAAAGAAAAGTGACCAAGATTGCAAAATTTCCTAACGAACTATGCCGACCAAAAAAAAGAGGATCGATACAACGCTCTAGCTCCCCCCCCCCCTCCCACAGACAAAGAAAAAGAAAAAGAAAAACCCCCAGATAAAACAGACTAATCCTGATCCTGCGCGTACGAGTGCTTTCTCATTTCTCCGAGTCTCTGGCGTGCCTGCTGCAGTTGGGTCTCCAGTTGTAGGATTTCGACCTTTCCGGGCATAAGTATTCGTGCATATAAAAGAGAGAAAAAAAGGGGGGGGGAGACGGAGTTACCTGTTGCTCCATTTCCTGGACTTTGAACTCATGCGAGGTTAGTTTGGAGTAGTCCACATCATCATTCTCTTCGCGGTTCTTAGCGGAGATGATGTCCTGAACCTGTCGGACGAGGGATTTGCACGCGCTTGTGACGGCTTTCGACGCGGCCTCCAGGCGCTCTTGTGACTTGGACATGAATGATGCCTTAACCCGCGATGCGGCTACAAGCTGTGCGGTGGACGCCGCAACATCGTTGGCAACGACGATCCTGTCCCCGTTAGTACAAATTTGGCTTGGGGCTATCGAAGGTAAACGTACAGCTGCTCAAGCTTTTTATGTCCACTGATGACCCCGTCGGCCGTCTCAATCAACATATTTGTGGACATGGCGACAGCCTTGGCTGCAGAGATCAGCCCCTCTGTCCAGCGGTTGTTACGCTTGTAAAATGCGGTACGGGAACTGCTGCCTTTCCCTTGTGCCACAATCTCTTGCTGCGAAACCGTGGCAGCCTTGATCAACTGAGCGATAGCATTGGTAACCGCGATGGCGGCGTCTAAGATCGAGTCATGAATGCTGATTTCAAAGGTTGAATAGCCCGGATTCTTGGGCTTCTTCATAAGCTGTGCTAGACGAGCTGTAGCAGCCTCGATTGCCGCAGCTGCCTTATTCATCTCCGCATCGACAACGTCTCCGAGATCCCCGCTTGCCTTTGATAGATCGGAACCACCCTTGGCTAGGAATTGCTCGGCGAGCTTGTTCAACTTCTGCAAGTGTTTCTGGACTTCAAGATTGCTTGAAACGACAATATCGGTCTTGCGATCGACACTCAAATCATCTAATCGGAAAGACATGAGGTTCTGGAAGAATTTAACAGCGGTTCCTGCAGACTGTCGCGCGGACGACAGGATGGCTTCACTTCTCTTCTCATCCGGAGCAAATCGTGTAACACCTTTGGCATTCGCAAGCACATCTGCGATGGCACCAGCAAATACATGAAGCGTTTTGATGATCTGAGACTGTGTACTATTGGGCCCATCCGCGATAAAGTGGTTGAACGACGTGGCAAACTCGGTAGCGCTCATTTGGGCCTTCTCGATTTGGGAAAGTAAATATCCGGGCGATGCGCTCTGATTACCGGCATTCATAGGAGATTCTAGCTCGTAGAGAGCATCATCGATGCGCTGAACACCACTCTGAAGCACAGAGTCTAATATGTGACGTTAGCACAGCAGGGGAAAATCTAGCGGAGGTCTTACCAATAATCTCTGTCAATTTCTTGAGCTGATCAAGGAGCAGCTCATCAATCTGAGCCTCAAGCACGTGATCCGTCTCAGTGTTATTGTGGCGCATCTCGCTGAGTTCCAACAGAGTCTGGTCCATGCCGGCCTTAAATATTTCAAGCTCCTCTTCCTTGGCCCTGAGCAAATGCTCCATATCATTATGCTTGTCATCGTTCCGAGAAGTGAGCTCATCAATAGTGCGTTGTTTCCCACGCAGTAAATCCTCCAAGTCCGCCACCTCTCGGTTATGCCGTGTCAGGAGCGCAGAGAGCTCGGAACCCTTAGATCGCTCATTGTTGTCCGCTTTTTCCTGCGCAAATCGGAGCTCTCGCTTCACTTTTTCTACCTCCTCTTTTTGAGCCTGCAGCACGTTAGCGAAAAGGCTTAGCTGGTCATTTAGTGGGAGCACATACCCCCTTGACTCGGTCCAAATCGTATAAAGCACGATCTCTCTCGCGAATCATGTCGGCGAGCTCCAAATTCTTGGACTTCATTTCGCGCTCCAACTTTTCCCGCCTCTCAATGGCCTCTTGCGCAGAATTAGCCTTGAGTTGCATCTGTTTATACCTGCCCAATAGCTCAAGATGCTCATGTCGAAGTTGGGAATACAATTTGGCTAAAGCTTCGTACTTGCTTTTCCACATAGCAACCTGGTCTTGCAGCGACTTGATGAGATCATCTTTAGACTGTTGTTGCTGCTGGGAGTTCAAGTTGAGGTTCATCAACTCGGTCTCAAGAGCCTTCACTTTCTGGTCATACGACTCTAGCAGGATTACATTGTTGGCCAGTTGGCCTTGGTATTCCAACAATTGACGCTCCAATTCAGCAGCTTGGCCCTGCGCATGCCGTGCCATCTGATCCCTAAGCAGCTGCTCGTGCGCTAGTCTCTGTTGCTCCAGTTGCTGCCTCTGCATTTCCTCGTAAGCCTTCTGGTTCTGCAATGCAAGCATTTCCTGCTGCCGCAACTCCGCCTCCCTCTGCTCTTGTAGCCGGCGTTGCTCCTCCTCGTATGCCCGCTGTTGTTGTAGTTGCTCTTGGGACCAGAAGTCGGAGATGGGCTCTGGCTCGGGTTGAGAAATTGCGGGTGGGCTGGGAACGGGTTCGGGAGGTGGGGGCATCTCGTTCGCTGGTCTTCGTGGGAGCGCCGGAGGTGCATCTTCCTCGCTGAGTAGATTGGGGGGGTCCTGGGGAAGCTTTGGGACGGTGATCAAACTTGTCAAGTAGCGAAGATTTGAGCACTCGTAGTAAAAGCGCACAAGACGGTGGTGCTGTCCATCATAACGGTCACGTAGGGGGGCAAGCGCTTCATCGTCACCGGTACCTATCCGCCTGTGAGACAGATATCCAACCTTTGGGGTCTACCGAAACTCACTCTGATGCATCGCCCTCAGCATGCTGGTGATGAACTTATAGATTCCATAGCTCTCCTGGACAAGGGGTACAAGGCAGGAGATACGGCACTCGTTATTGACACCATGGCGGAAGTGGGAGAAGACGAGCTTTTGGAAAGCATCAATCTGGTCCTGCAATGTCATGAGATCGGTGATGGTCTCGTATCCCTCGTTCGGATCGTTGATGCTCTTTAAGCTAATGTATTCCTCATAGTCAAACACCCCATTGAATTCCGGATGGTGCCTATGAAAGGCCAACTTGGCCAACAGGAAATAAATGTATTCCCGAATCAAAGGACCGTATCCTGATCCCATTAGCGAAAGCCTAACTCAAGACGTGGGCCTACAGAGATGCATACCCCGTAGCCCCTCCCCGGCCACTCCTCGGGTCAGAGACTCCAACCACCCGGTGTGTGCATGAGCCTCACGAATTGTCACAGGGTGACCTTCCTGGAGAACTTTGTGGATACTTATCAACGCCTTGAACGTCTGAACCTCATCCGCCATGATAGGCTGCCTAGAACAAAATCTTGTTTAATCTGCGCACAAGCCGAGCAGCTTGGGGGGAGGTGATAGGATTAACATACACTTTCATGCCAGCCCAGAAAGACTGCGATGATTTGTGGTCCCATGTGTAAACAATGCAAGAACGGACATGTTTTCCTAAAAACCTCGTTTAGCTCGCCAAATACCTCTCACCAAATCCATAAGCCCTTGCAAGAGCTATAGTCCATTGTTCGGGGTACCCACGTTTAGGAGCGGTTTCCTCTAAAAGTTACCCCACACTGTCAGCGCAACTTCAACCCAGACGAGAGACGAGCGAAAGGGATTCGTCTCCAATTATTCATAGCAGGCGGATGAGGGTAGCGAACCCATGTTGGTAGCCTTCTTAATGTTTATCACGAGGTCAGATTCGGATCTAAGTTCAGTGTCAGCTCAAATGCTTCCCCCCCCTTGCCTACTGGATGGGGAATCACGAAAGTGGGCAGTAGTGATACATACCTGCTCATGTCCACGTTCCGTGTAGACCCGGTGTAAGCCATGATGTCAAAAGGGGTATTTCCTTGTATTCAGAGAGGACGATTAGAGGAAAGGGGGAAAGATGGTTAAGGGTAGATAGACTTGGATAGTCTACTGGAAGCAACTGAAGGAAACGAAGCTTTGGTGGAGGAGAATTGGTAATTTGCCAAGACTGTAAAGAGAAACAGGCGGGCCACGCAAGACCAAAACTGAAGTCTTGGCTTAGTGCGGGCAACGGCGGCACCTTTGCTCCAGGCCATTGCTGTTAGCAGCGGGTTTTGTATGATACAATGGAAAGCTGAAGAGCTCCCTTGCTTATTATTATTTACAACAACACAATACCATTCCATGAAGCCTTTCTGAGTTTTTTCTTCTTTTCCTCCTCTTTCCTTTCTTTCTCTCCCTTTACAAGGTCTACCCGGTACTACAAATACAAATACCCATCGTTAACCCTCGAGAAGTCCATCATCACCATTACAGACCGGCGGAAATTTTTACTTCCATTGCACTCGCGGTCCAGCATATCGGCCGCACACCTTTCTCGCTGGCTCCAGCGTCCGAGCGAGAAGACTCTCGCGCAAACCTGCACCACCCCCGAGTAGCTTCAGTGCTAGGGATAGCGCGTTGTTATCATGTCCCATTGATAATTTGTCGGGGCCTCTCCATCTGGCCGAGCCTGATCGGATTGTCCAGATGCGCTGTCACTTTCGTCGCCACCGAGGGTTTGGGATGTGCACAGGTGGAATTGATCTTAGCAGTGATATGGGTACGCGGTGTTGAGCGGTCCATCTCCCGGCATTATTTCGCAAGCTTATGATGATTATTATGGGGGTGGGGACGGCAGTGTTGTTCCTCGGCCTATCTTTCCTACTTGTTCATTAATAATCTGATGGCGCGATGGTTTGCTTTCCCGCTGCTCTCGGTTATCGTCGCTTCAGCTAATCATTACGACCGTTAGGCTTATATATTACACTCCTCCAGGTATATATGATACTTTCGATGTGCGCTTGGTAGAAGGCAGGAGGAGCGACTACCGGTAGAGGAGAAACCCAAGGCTGACTATTACCCATCAGCAACCATGGTTCGTCTATTCTCTATCAGTGCCATAAACGCTTACCTCACGTCGTGGGCTTTGACCATCGTTGGAGCTGGAAAGCCAAGAATGCTCCTGCCGGCATGGATACTGATAGCGCTTGTGAGCCTTTCCTTCTGATTCCCATACATACAACTATAATACCCTATTTACTCGATACATGACGAAAGGTACTGGCCGTCATACATCGGATGACCGTTCGGAAGATCAACCTTTCTCACCAAGTGGCCTCCGCGACGAGTGTGCTGTGCTTTGCCGGTATTTGTAGCACTATTGGCCTGCTGCTGGAGTTGCACATCTGCCCACTCACTAGACCGGACCGGACCAGAACAACTATGTGACCTTTATCGGAGTATAATGGATACTGACTGTATCACCTCCTTACTTTATCCCACCAGACGTTGTTGTTCTTTCCTTTTTCTTCTTTTTTTTCCCTCCTTTCTTTCTCCATTATCTCTCTCCCTCTCTGTCCACTCACCCCATTGTCGGTAGTTCTACAGACGGGCACTGTGTACGAGTACTGTACAGTAGGTACCGGTGCTCGAGTATCTAACATAACCGGTGATTACTGTAGGAGTTATGGTTAAAAATAGGGAAAAATAAAAAGGAAAAAAAGGGAATCTTCCTAGTTCTCGGTAATTACATATCTTATTGTACTCGAGTACATCCTAAGCTGGATTCTGGGTATTTGATACCAGGAAACACAGCTGTAATCGAGCATCCCTCAAGTCCATTCACTTGATCATGTAAATTTATTGATTATTTGACCCCCTTCCCTTCCCTTCCCTTCCCAAGCCAAACCCGTTTCACATTCTTACAACGGGGGGACCCGTTGCGGCTCAAACATCTACGGAACCCACCCCACCACCACCACCAACAAACAAACAAACCCCACAAAAATTTCCTCATCATCCTCAAAACAGCAGCGAAAACAACAATGTTCCGCTCACTGATACGAGAATCACTACAATCCTTCACGCCATTCCGTCCGCTCGTGAATGCCAATGCCGGCGTCAGGTACAAGTCAGTGGGCAAGGGTTTGAAATTATCATCCCCGCCTGCAAAGCCGCAACAGAGCGTTCGTTTGGCAGCTCAGGAAGGACAGGAAACGGCAGATATTGGCCTTCTCGTTGGTAATTCTTCTCCCCTCCCCCAATTCGCTCCCACAATGGTGGGAGAACTAACCGGAATAACTAGATACCTTTATAATGCCCACGGGCAAGAACCTCCCTTCACTCTTCACCTCACCGAAGGAACGTCTCACGCTAGAAGGTAGAAGAATCAAGCAAAAACTGATAGACCTCCGAGAGTACCCCCCCCCC
>QLOI01004148.1:0-15048 GCA_003313605.1 Tuber umbilicatum | reverse complement strand
GCAACCGAATGGTTACACGAGAAGTGATTCTCGAGTGCATACACCACTGATCCTTATAAGCCTACTGTGGTAGGTATGTAAGGTATACCGAAAGCCCGGGAGGCCTCCGGTTAAGTGGTAGACCTTCGACTCCCGTATGTCTCCGATAGACTGTAAGATGTCTGGAGGTTGGTAGCGAGCTCTAGATCGTAGTAGTCTTGTCTTGATTGAGGTGTTTATCGTCAGTGGCTACAGGTAGCGCCTGTATAAGCCAATGGCTTAAGTGTCTCATTACGGGAGTTCGTAGACCAAGCGATCATGTCGAGGACAGTAGAAGACGATAGACTTGTCAAATGTAATGGTTGTCTACGAGACTTGCATAGACGAATACGAATGGGACAGTGAGTTTGATATTAGACTAGCTTATCAGTAACCTGTTAGTTCGCCACTAACAGGACAGCGATATGAAGAGTTTTCTCCTGCAGTCGATTGTATCAGGATACTGCATGAACACTTCACGTCGGATAATGAACCAGCAGAGCCGGCTGACGTTCGGTAGAATGTTAGCCCGAGGCCCAGAGGAGATGGGCATGCTCGCGATGGTGGTGAGCTTAGGAGTGATGGAGAGGAGCTGGCAATATAATTCTACTTAAGTATATGCGAGACCTCTTCCCCTAAGACGATCAACTATCCTCTCGAGAACTTATTGAGTAAAGCTGCGGCTTAACGATATTAAGTTTCACCGTTAAGGTTTTCTCTCTTACATATTTGTTCTTCACTTTGTGTACGAAGAAGGCTTCGGTACGGCCACATCCTTGGGATCTATCTTCCCACAGGGAGCCCCCGTTACAGAGGGTGGGATCATCCCGGGAATCTGTCTTCATCGTTTTCATTCCACCTCTTGACAACAGAAGCGTGGAAAACTCCAGTTTCTTTGTAGTAGAGTTGTGATTCTATTCCAACTGTATAATTCTGGGTAAAGTCGTCATATTTGAGTACCTTGAAAGGTCCACGCCAGCATGGGAGTAGCTTCTTGCTTCGTCCTGACATGGTTCCTAGTTGTTCTGCTGCTACTAGTAGGTAATCGCTGATCTTGATGGGTTTGTGTTCTCGTCTGCATTTTTTAGCTGTTCGCTTGCTTCGCATCCTTGATTGCTTGACTGCCTGGTGTGCTATTCCTCATATTATTTGATGTCGGTTAAGGTAGTCTTCTGCTGATGGTACTGTCAAGATTTTGAAATGAACCGTGGTCATCATTGGGTATTCCACTCCAAACATAACTTTGTAAGGTAACATCCTTAAGGTATCGCTGTGTCCTGCGTTTATTTAAGCTGCTGCTTCTGGCATTTTCTCAGCCCAATTGTCTTGTCATTTGTTGATGAGGTTTTGTAGCATGGTCTTGATGTCCTTAATTTTTCGTTCAGCTTGTCCATTGGTTTTGTGGTGTCCAGGAGTTGATGTAATATGTTCAATGCCCATTGAGACCATCGTTTGTTTTCAGAAATGCGATTTGAATTTGATGTCATTGTTTTTAAGGATCGATAGTGGGTTACCGTAGGGTATAAATACCTTCTTTTGGAGTAGTGCCATTGTCCTTTCTGCTGCGATATCGGATTCTGTTGGTTCAAGCCAGGTATAACCGGAACATCTGTTAATAACAACCAGTATCATTTGGTGTTCTTCCGATAGGTTAAATGGTCCTGCAAAGTCCATAGCATAAGAGATGAAAATCTTGTCTGCAAGTGACATCCCTTTCATCATTCCTTCAGGTAGGGTTGTTCTGTCTTTATTGACTTGGCATAGCTCGCATTGTAGCATATAGTCCCTGAAGTCCTTCCTCATCTCTGGCCAGTATAGGTAGTTTATCGCGTACCGTAGGTTTCCTTCAGCTGAATGGTGTCCCTTTCCATGTACCTTGTCGATTACTGTTTCTCTAAGGGTGGCTCCATTTGTCGTATGTCTCTTTCGTATGCAGAGGCAGTTCTTTTCTCCTGGGGTTGTTGTATAGAGTAGTCCTCCACTTATTCAATAGTGTTCAAGGTCTTTGGTTGAGTAGTGTTCATGTCCTGAGACCTTCCAGAACAAGGAGTCTCTCCGGTAAGCGTGAATTAATTTTGCTTGAAAGGTTATTTGGATCATTGCTGATGCGTCGACTACTGTTGCTTCATCTTCCAGCAGGTCCCGTCTGGTTGGCCCATCATGTACATCCTCTTCCTCAGTATCGTATTCCTGGTAGAGTTGTTTTCTTTGGCCTTCTAGTGTAGGCGGTATAACTGATATTAAGGTTTCTTCATCCTGTATGTGCTGTCCGTGAACTGGGCTGTTCAATTCACCACATTTGTCCCAAGAGTCTGAGGTACATTGTGCTGCATTGGTGACAATGGTGTTGAGGCGGTCCCAGTTAATGAGCCTTTTGGGTTGTGGTTGGCTTCGGTTCTCAGGTGATACCCTCCTTGATGAGGTCACCGGTGATCTGCAGTCTATGGTTAGCTTTGCATTATGGTAAGAGCAAGCCTCAGTTGTGCAAAAAGTTTCGCAAAGGCCTACATGTTCTCAGTCCTCTGGGGGTGTGCAAGATATTGAGACTGAATCTCCCCAAGAGTTTTCTTCTTTTATTTGGGAATCGTCATTATCTTCCTCAACCTCTTTGTCAGTCATCAGTCTTCCTTGGTTCATCGAGCATTCAGATCCGCATTCTGAGTGTCTTCCCATGGGGTCATAGTGTTCTTCACTAGCCATGTTTAAAAAAGAGGTAGAAAAGTAGGCAATAGGTATTCTATCTTTGTTGCTCATGTCTGTGAGGCTTGAGGTTTCTTCTGTTTCTTGTCCTTCATAGATTCTTGGGAGTGCATCTGCTAGCTGGTTGTTGGCTCTTGGTTTATAAACGATTTCCATCTTGTATTATGCTATCTCCATCTTCCAGCGCATTTGTTTTCTGCTGGGATTTGTTGCCTTCTTCAGGTATATCAGGGGTTGGTGATCTGTGACAATAGTAAATTTCTGTCCCAGGAGTATATGAGCAAAAGTTCTTAATGCGTCCATGATTACTATTGCTTCCTTCTCTGTTGTGCTGTAATTATGCTGAGCTTTGCCGAACTTCCTGCTGTGTAGCGCTGCAGGTCTCGCTGTTTCAGTTGTATGTCCCTGGCTTATCCAGGATCCAACTCCAATGTCGCTTGCATCGGTAAATAACTATATAGATTCCTTGCATTCGTCAGAGATTGGTCTCAATACCTTACTCTGTTCAATAAGTGACTTTGTATTAGTGAATGCCTAGTTATGGGTGCCGGTCCAGACAAATTTCGCGTTTCCTGTTAAGTCAGTAAAGAGGGCGGTAATGGAAGTGTGGTGTGGTAGGAACTGGGCGATATAATTAACCAGTCCTAGGAATCATTGTAACTGGGTTTCTGTTATAGGTGTCTCCCATTCCTCTATCATGGCTAGTTTTTCTGGCATCGCTCTAATTCCCTCATCATCAATAATGTGTCCTAACACTGTGATCTGGTCCGCAAATAGGAAAGATTTTTTCCTACTAGCATAGAACTGTTTCTTCCTAAGTCTTTCACAGACTTCCTTGATGTGTGCCAACTGTTCCTTCTTTGTGTCTGAGAATATCATAATATCGTCAATGTACACCCACACGCATATTCCTAGTAGGTCACTCAATAGGCTCTCCATTGATTGCATGAATGTGGCGGGGGCATTGATATCCCCTTGTAGCATTACTTGGCTTGCAAATATTCTGAAGAGGGTCTTGAAAGTGTTGTATTTTTCGTCTTTTTCCTCCACCCTTGTCTGAAAGTATGCGTTGCTTAGGCCTATCCTGCCCTGATACCTTGCTCTTCCGATGGCATTAAGGATTTGTTTCTGATTTGGGATTTGTACATCGTCCTTGGTGGTGTTGTCATTTCAGGCTGTTAGGTCAACTAACACACAGATTCTTCCATCTGGCTTAGGTTGAACAAATAGGGGTGCTGCCCCTGGTGCTTGTGAGCGGTAAATAACTCCCTCAATGATCTTTTTGTTTAACCATGACTGCAAGCTGGCTAGGTATTGTTCTGGTACCGTATAGATAGGAAGTGTTTTGATCATGCTTTTGTCCTTGATCGTGATATGGTGGTTGACCTCCCTGAGTGGTGGAAGTGTTTCAGGAACTATCTCCAGAAACACATCTTCATATTCGCTTAATATTTCTGCATGAGTAGTGTCGGTAACCGCTGCTCTAATCATAGCACTTATTGGTTCACACCTGACTTTGATCTTATGGTTTGGGAATTCAATAGAGGATTTGTCACATCATATTATTCCCTGATGTTTCACTAGGAATGGCATCCCTATCAATGCATTGTACTTTGCTAGGTTTCCAACTAACATGGTGTTATCTTTTGAAACCATTTTCCCAATTGATATTGTAACATTGCATTGTTTCTGACTGTTTGATCGTGACCCTTTCATGGCCATGTGGACCACTACTGGCTGTTTCATTTCTTCGGTTGGTATTCCATATGTTGAAACAAAGGTGGCGCTGATAATGTCTCTGCCGATTGCTTCTGTATCAAATAGTACCTTGGTCTCCTTTCCATTAAACTGGATTCGTCTTTCTAATGCTTGGTTAGGTTTGATGCCTAGTGAGAGTGTCTTGTTGCAGGAGGGGATAGCATTATAACAGTCAATCGTTGTCGAGTTTATCCATACTTCTGTAGTCTCTGGTTCTTCGGTTTCCACCTGGTTTGTTGAGACTTTCTTGGACTTTAGTATGTTTTTCCCTATTCCTTTCTCGCTGTAGCAGTCTTTTGCTAGATGGCCTGTTTTCCCACATTCATAACAGGCTCTCGATTCTTTCTCTCGTTTGGCAGGTGTTGCTTCTAGTTAGGAGCGAATTCTGGTATCCAATGATTTGAACTGCTTTTTGTGGGGCTTGTTGTTTGGCGCTTTTCCTCCTTCTTTGTATGCACCCATTTGCCTGAACAGGTTGTCGGCCATTTCTACTCACTCAATAATTTCTTCTATGGTGTCTTCCTCTTGAGTTTGAGTTTCTACCACTTCTCGTAACTGTCTCATCATGTTCTTGAACAGTTGTCTTTGGAACATATAGTCGGTTATGTGACTTTTTGATAGTCTTCCTCTCAAGGCTGCAAGATCTGTTGCTATGTCTTTGATGTTTCTTATTGGACCATTCTCGTTCTGTGACATGCTTTCGAATTTGTCGAACAATATGTTGTTGCTTTGCGAGGATTGGAATCGTTTTTTCAGTGTCTCAATCATCTCTACTCTGGAGATGTTATCATTTTCATCTGATGCTTGGAAATATACTTCCTGTGCTCACCCTGCTGTATATGCTCCCACATAGTGACTGTTTCGTAGTTGTCTCATGCCAACATCATGGAATCGTAGGTAGTTTACTACCGACCTAGCCTATCTCTCGAATGCCTCAGCTTCAAGGTCTTTGCGTTCACTAGTAAATGGTTTTGATGGCAGTAATTTGAAACTCAGTTTTGGCATCTGCGGTGCAGGAGCAGCCTCAGCTCCTCCTCCAGGTTGTCCTCCTACTTAGGATGACATCTCGCTAGACTCACTGCTGGAGTCTGAATCGTCATCTGGCAGTGGCTTCAGTAGTAATGATAATGGGAACCCTCCTGGAGTTGTCCTTTCGCTGGGGCCTTCCGCTTCTTGGGTAAGTTGACTAGCAACCTCTTCTTCCTCAGACTGTCTTGTAGCTGGTTTCTTCCCTTTCCATTTGGGGTTGGATAATTCACTTCTTGGGATCTTTCTCCCTGACCTTGTACTGAGTGTCTCTTCTATCTTGAGTTCTTTCTCCTATCGTGGTGCTAGGTTCGTAACTTTCAATACTCGGGATTGAAGTTAAAAAAATATAACCTGTCTGGGCTGGGACCTAGTCAGGTGTTCAGTAGAGTTCACAGTAGGCTTGCTGAGTACTTTAAAGAGTAACAAAGATAATTGCCTAACAGAGGCTTCAAGGTGATTGCAAACAACTAAAGTCTTTAAGATCGCAATAAAGAAGTAACTGTTCAATCGAGTATATTCAGAATACTGTCTGTTGAAGTCTGCTGTTCCAAAGCCAGACTTCATGGGTCTTTAAATACATGAATTCTGCTAT
This sequence comes from Tuber umbilicatum, assembly GCA_003313605.1. NCBI lineage: Eukaryota > Fungi > Ascomycota > Pezizomycetes > Pezizales > Tuberaceae > Tuber > Tuber umbilicatum. The sequence continues at coordinate 8,951 of QLOI01004148.1, read as the reverse complement.
TAAGGCATAAACAATGCTAAGTATCAAACAATACTTAAAACAAAACATAAAACATGCTAAGTGTTAAACGATACTTAAAACTAAACATAAAACATAACCTAGTACCCGTACCGGTTACAAGCATGTTTGCTGTCCCCCAGTCTTGTCTTCTCGCTTGTCTTGTTGTTTCCCAAGTTCATAGCTATGTTAGGAATTTAGTCCTCATCCTTGGGGTCATCCAGTCGGAAGTTCTTGCATAACTCCCTATAACCCGATGAAATGTCACCAAGGTCTATCAGCATCCTAGATCTACTCAATGCCAGCTTTCCAACAGTGTAAAGAACGTTATCCTGCTAACAATAGTGGTGGATCTACAGCCAGTTATGGAAGTAGTCTTTCCTAATGATATTCTTGCCAGTATCACTGGCCGTTGATGGGAAAATTATGATCTGTATTACTAGTAGTGCTTCAATGAATTAAACAATCTTCTCCTCCATAAATTTTATTGTGACCAATTGAACTGTGACCTACCAGATTAAGAAGAGGTAAAGGAGGAACTCTTAGGTACGTTGGAATTCTGCCAGTGGTTATGCCTGAAGAATATGGTGAAGTGCCCAGTTGTACTCTGGGAATATAGTGTAGTGCCTGGTTGCATCCTGAGAGTAATGAGGCAACCTGGTTGCACCCTGGTACCAATGCGATGCAGTGCTGCGTCCTGATTCACACTTTGTTAACATTCTGAGTGCCCTGTACACCAGAGGCACAGGATGCTTCAGGCGCATCCATGAATTTTCACTGGTGTAGCCTAGTAGCAGCAAATCAGAAGAAGGGCAAGATGCTCTTATGGCTAGATAGTAAACAGTTTATTTATTACTAGTTCACACTGGATGGAAAATCTGTCATATTGCTTAATACATTTGCATTCTAGGAAGTACAGTTTACTATATATCTATTAAAGATTAACAGGAGAAATTCAGCCTACAAAATTGCTTGGGAAGACTACTAATTGTAATCTCTATAATTCACCAAAAGCTAATACCAATTGTAACTACTAGTACACACAACTGTTACTTACCATTTTCCTTTCATACTAGTCTACTTGGTATTCAAATGTCAGACAAGGTTATTTGAACAGTATTACAGGAGGTGGGATTTAACCAGAAGATTTTACTAGAATAACAAAAGCCTTTCCTACCTTTAATCCAAAAAAGTATCTACTATAAATAGACCTGTGAGGATACTAATTGGGAAGTAGAAGAATGGTAACAGGTTATTTGAACCAATGCAGCACCTTTCAATATCAGAGATGCTCATAGTCAAATAAGGGTTACTTGCAGGCCTGGAGAGGAATTCAAACAAGCTACATAGTTGCTAAGTTTAAAAAACTTAGTCTTTTAATAGTCTGGAAGGCATTATCAGGAATAGTGTTATGGGTAACCAACTTAGAGGTCGGTAGAGTATGGTTAAGCGTTAAGGTATTCGATAACGTAGTAATTTCAGGAAGGCCTTGTAATTGCAATCGCAAATACTCGGTTCGCTAAAACTACTAAGAGTATAAGTGTAGATAATAACTTATTATATTAATAAGATCTCTTCTCCGTTGCTGTCTAGACTAATAGCTGGGGAGGAACTCTTATATCTATATCCCGCGTGAGTTTCTGTGGCCAGTACATCTAATACCTATACTAACTAAGTACCTCTATAGCAACTGCTCCTATCAATCTGAGTGCGATGCTCATAGACCCTGAATATTTCCCTGCTTCTGGTCATTTGGCTATTATAACTTTGTCTTCCTGAGGGTGTGCAAGAATCTGCCAGTCAAATGCTACTGATGCCTTTGCCATATAAACTTGATCTGAAATATGCCACTAATTACAAACATATCAGTCGTTCCTCTGGTATTGAGATGATCAGTCACAACATCAGATAACAGTGACAACACAGAGGCATGACTGCTTTGTCTTCACGTAGAGTTGGTAGGCTTAGTGCTCTATTTCTTCTTTGATTTGCCTAGCGAGATGACCTTGCAGCTACATCTTCTTAACTCTTGTCCGTTTTTGCAGACCTATGACTATTCATAGTCAGTCAATCATGAAGCATAATTTATCTTTTATTCATCCAGGTACTTTATGTATGGTATGCTGGATTCCAGTTGTATGAGCAGTGCACCCTGCCCCTCTCATATATCCTGTGAACAGCTTCTGGTCGGACGGACAGCAGCGACCTATACGGTGTTAGGGGAAGGCCCTCAATTTCGCAATTTTTTTGCTGGTAGCAAGCAACTACACAAGGTGCTGCAGGCAATGTCCGGGCCCTTTATCTGGGCCAAAGGGGGGTGTTGGGATTGCATATGCCTAACAAATGGGGAAGAGACTTAAGCTTGTTTTTTAGGACAAAAGAAAATGAGAAAAAATAACTGGGCAAGGGTACTGTAATCATAATCTTTTACCTGACTTTTTTTCTTACTACAATGATGAACAGTTTTTTTGAAGCAAGTATACCATTATTATGAAGGACAATGTCTCTATCTACAACTGTACTATTAACTAAAATGTGCACTCTACATAAACTCTCTCTCACCTCTCCTAACCTTTCCACTCTTCTGATTTGAACCTTATCAAGGGTATTTGTCATCTCATGAAGTAAGAGATTTCCTTACTTCCTATCTTACCTGCTACAAAGTAAGACATGAAAGATGCCATATGGGCAATTTGGGCTCAGCTTGGACCTTCTGAAAGTCAAGCAATCCTTGATTCAATCTCCTGTCGTACCCATGCTGTTCTTACTACATATGTTGGTCATACTTACTTTTATTTATTTTTCTACCTCTCCTATCATTCTCTATATACTTATCCTTACCTACCTTTCTCGTTACTCTCTTTTAAATTCCGTCTTTATTGATACTTGGTTTTGGTTTTCTTATTCTCTTTCGTATTTCACATACCACTCCCTCACCCATATCTGCTTTCTTTTTAAGGACAACTCTTTGTAATAGTCAAGCTAATCAATCAGTATTTATTATTTTGCTTCGCAAGGACATCCGCTCCCCTGCTTGTCCCAATACTTCACCCCTACCCCGAGTACTATGTTGAAGATTTTATTGGTCCGGCGGGGCGGAATGTCATTACCAGGGGATGTGCGCTTGAAAGAGATGGCATGACGTTGAGATAAGCATCTGGTCGGCGAACCCTAACCCTTAGGGGCATAGGATTCCCGGAACTTCATGTCCAGCTGAGGACAAATTACCGAAAGTCATATGCGATCTTCTGGACACGAGAGGGTTGAAAATGCTCGTAAATGCTGGTCGTCCTGTTGGACTCCGTCCGTATTTGGACCGGCGACCCCGAGTGATGGACTCGGAATCGGATCTCTTGACCAAGAAAAGCGAGGTCTTAGCCACCAGCTAGCCAGCCGTGTTTGCGAACGCAGATGTTCTAAAACCTTCACTGTGTTACTACCAGTATATCTAGTACAATTTACCTTACTGTAGTTATCTATTCAGATAAGGCAAGTCACTTCAAAGCGCACCCTCCCGTCACATGCGGAGATATCTCGGGGGAAAACCTCCCTGTCAAACTCTTCATAAACCCGACCCGCGTGAGACCCCACCCGGGGGAAGTGTGAGGGTTCGTCATGGATAGATAGTCCGATTCTGTGTTGTTCTTGACTTCATCAGCGGTCACTCGCAGTGCTCGGGCAAAAGGTACTCGTATCCGAGGGTTCAGGTTTGCACAACGGTGACAGAATCATGCAGATATCAGCATCCGATGTTATGTTCCCTTCTAAAATTTCTAGGCGAGATACCCTGTCTTCAACGCTAGGGCTTGTGGTTGTTCTGGATCTCATTCTCGCTTCTTATATTATTTTCTTCCTCCCATCAGCAGTCACCACTCCTCACTCGCTTCTGGTCAATCGGAGAGAAAAAGCAATCGGTTCTGGTTCACCCAGCTTTATACACAGCCCCGTTTTCAACATAATCGCACAAAAACCTGTGTAAGCCAGGATTTTCGAGTCGCGCATCCAGCCCAAGTAACGCCCCCCACATCGCCCTGAACTCTCTCCCCGCGGAACTCAGTTCCCCCGGCGTTCGCACTCAATACATGAGATACTAATCCTCCCATGCACGTAGTGATTCCGGCAGGGAACACCATGAACAGATCTGCATGGCGGGCGCCTGGTGGCTCGTCCTGAGCGCAGATTGAGGGTGAAATGTCGCAGACGGGGCCTGTGTTGCCTCTGTCCCCGTCACGTTCACGTTTGCTGCGAGGGATATTCTCCAGGTCAGCGCTTATACAGTAGTGCATGAGACCGACCATGGATGGAGCCAACCGCCGGGTGGCGCCGGATATCACAGTAGGGGAACTGTTGAATTGGGCGGTTGACATGCTTGCGCTGGGTAGCGCAGTGGTAATGATTGTGAAGTCCACCTTAGGACTTCGCGTTAGGTATAGTCACTCAGTCGCTGTGTTCCTGGTGCAACTGAAACTTTTTGAAAGTTGCAACGGGCGCCCCACAAGTGCTGGGCTGGGTAACATCTCAAAAGAAAAATGAAACTGGGAATGGGAATAGAACGCGAGAAATTGAATATCATAAGTTACAAGACAAAAAAATGCTTTGAATAGACATGGCGGATTCCTCGAGTACCGAATAGAGAAGGTTTTAGTATGATACTGAAAGAATATTTACGAGTACCCTCCTACTTGCGTTGAATGCTAAGGTGTCATAATATCATTGCTTTTCGTAAATTTATGTGCCAAGACCTTGCTGAATCTTTCGAATCTTTTTCAATGAATTCAAGTTTTACTCTTCGGTATGATAATGAAAAAAGAGAAAAGAGAAAATGTGTCTTGGATATCGTTTGATAACCGGTAGCAATCAGCCATGAGCGTACAGTACCACCCGTAGAGCATATTGTCTCTCAATTCCCCTCTAGATAAGCAACCTAGCCCCCGCTTGGCACGCCAGAAATACTCAGTATTTCCGACTTTTCCCTAGTATTTCTAAATCATCTCCCTACAATCTTTCAAACATACAAAGGAAAAGTCAGGAATATTGAGTATTTCTGGTGTGCCAAACAGGGACTCAGAGTCATTGACTTTGCAAAAGTCTTGGCAGAGACCAGCGCACACCTCACCTCTTAGACTTCCCCCTTCTGCGCCTATCTTCTTTCCTTTCTTCCTTTTTTTAGAGGAGCCCCCGGCCTTAGCCCCAGCCCGGTGCCCATCACCACTCGTATTTCCAATTCAATCCAGATTATTATCCCGGCATCGCCGAACCTCCATCATTCGCACCCGCCGCCCCGAAGTGCGAAGTTGACGTGCCATGGGCTAAGAATTCATAAACCCTCAAGAGTGATTTACCATGAGCGAGTTTCCCCCCTTTTTTTCTCTCGCTCTTTTCTTCTCTCCGTTCAATATACGGGGGTAAATCACCATCCAAAAACTTTCCCTCTTTTCTTGATGAGTAGGTAAACCATGGCCGTTCCCACTGTCGGGCTAACGTACCGTGGAGGGGCATACATGATGCCAATATGGCCCCATCCGTATGCAAGCATGCCCAACAAAATCCAGGAAATAGGGAATGCACTCCGCCTGGTAGTGTGAGTGCTGTGCAGTGAAACATGACAAATTCTCTGAATGCTGGTCTGAGTAAGGGCCTAGGACCCTCGCTCTACGACAGCCCCATTTCGGCATTTAGGTTGCTTCAGAGCGCAGCTTTGGTAAACTGCTCTAGCGCGGTGGGCACTGCAATAACGGGCACGAAAAAATCGGTTAGATACAGTATCATCGGGTATGCTAGGAATTAAACCAATGCCTGGCATTGAACAAGCATCAGTTTATGATGCGGCAGAGTGCTAGGATAAAAAACCCGAGCTGATGGCCGAATCATACGAAAAACAAGACAAAACACTAACCACATTCTTGCCACCAACGAGTTCGGAAATCCCATCTCAGGTGAAGCCAAAGGGAAAAGTGGGAGAGAAAAAGTTGGCGGCAAGTGCCGAATAGAAGGTTCGTGGAATTGAAAAAACTACTGATAGCCTAGAACAAAGGTGGGTGTAATGTATCGCCCCTCCCGCGCGATGCCCACCATGCATACCGGCAGTCTGTCACCCTCAGATGTTACCACATGAGAGCATAAAACACCCCAAGTAATCAATTCGCATGCCGTATACTTACACTTCTTGTATAGAAAGAAACACTTTCCCCCACCATTCTTACAGCTTCTCAGAACTTCTCACCCAAGCAGTGTCGAGTTGTGAACCTCCGACAACGGGCTGTTTTTCGTGTAAAGTGGTCAACGGCTAGAGTTTTTTGCTAGATTAGCCTATGGCAGGGCACAATCTAGAACACTGCTGTGCTCCCTCCAACCTTGTATGCTCCACCAGCACCCGATCAACCTCCCCAAAATTACAGGTGCTAATACCTACAGCCCACCAAAAACCGGATTCGATAACATCCAACTGGATTGACCGGGCCACGTCCCACAGAGATGCTCCGCATCCATATACCCCAAGAGCGAGACACGCACAGGGCAAGCGTGGAGGAAAAACACAAAGGTAAACAGTCACTCACTCGAGCGTTCCAATAACGTTCAGAAAAACCTTGTATGCCCGGCGGTATCACACAAATGTTTGGTCGAGACAAGGTTGCAGAGATACATCCGAGCACAGCAGAGCAGAGTCACCACCCCATCCAGGGATTCGGTCAGCTCGACCAAGTTTTCCCGGAGGGCAGTCTTCTCGATCGCTTTTTAGTGGTTTAGGAACACCTCGCCGTATATACCTATACCCTCCCTGCACCCGGCAGAGCGAGCGATGGAGTCATAGAATTACCGCAATTAGGGTCTCTTCTCGGAAAGCTCCATGTTAGTATCATGTTACCGAGTTACGACAATTCGTGGAGTCGGGGATTCGCAAGAAATGCGGGTTGCATCGTATCATCCCGCAGCGCACTTGTACAGTACAGTACCCTGACGACAAGGCATAAGAGGAATGCGGTCTAACAAACGTCCAGTTACCCGCTGAGCCTCCATGCAGGGTATGATATGCAACATGTGTTAGGGCACACTTCTCCCCTCCTCCGGGTGCGCGAGCAGTCACGCACTCAGCGAGGCTTGCTTTCCTTCCTCCCCAGGAAATATTTGTGCTGGCCAAGGTTAATTCTGTTGCGAGCGAGCTCTACCCCTGTTATCATACAGCGGGCCTAGCATCACAGTATCGTACTCGGATAGGGCGGTGGAAAGATCATCTCCTTGGCCTTTTTTTTGGCCACACTGTACCGCACAAGAGTATCATACCAGCGATCCGCAGTCACCAACCCCTGATCAGCTGAGGAGAAACTCCCCCAACTTATCACGTATCCTCCCAGCACGTCATGGGGTCCCCTAAAAGGGGTGGGTGCGCCAATCGGAGATGGAATGTTCGGAGATTTTTTCTAGTAGTCCAGAGGAAATGCCTCTGCAGAGCTACCCGGTTGATCACTAGCCTAGTCGCCGGAAGGACCCAAGATACACGCCGAACCAAGCAACGCTTCCGTCACCGTTCAGTAATCCACAATCCCCCCTCACGCCCGACCAGGACTAGACTCACGGTAATTGATTAACCGCTACGGTAGGATAGCTAGCTTATATGGCGCTTAAATTTTGTGGCGATCGATAGGATGGGTGCGAAATCCCGACTATCGGTGGACCACCGTACCTACCGGTTACCTGTAAAAGAGGTCGACTAGACCCCTCGCACAATTTCGGGGAGCTATTCGCAAGAACCATAGGCGGTTTTCCCAGTATTATATCTGGCCGTCGCTGGTAGGTATCATACCAGTATCGTAATGAAGTCTCACGCTCACACACACACATCATGCATTACACACTCATACACAATCATACGTCGACATGCTCGCTCGAGGAGGAAGGAAGGAGGAAGCTCTGGCTACGGCGCACCTGACAGGCAGGCAGGCAGAGCCTTGAACGGTCAGGGGTTCCATTCTTGCAGAATCCATATTATATAGCACCCCAAATAAGCAAAGGCCTCAGAAACCCCCTCCCCGAATCAAACCGTTGGAATTCAGGCAGAAATTGTTGAGAGGTTAAAAGGGAATCCCCGAAATGGATTGAGTGGATGAATAAGCGCTCGGAGCACCCGTAAGATGCGGTAGGTTGGGTTTTTCAAAGCATAGAAAAAAAGTCCCGGACCAGTGAATACATAATCCGAGCCAACTTACTATTTCGCAGTACATAATCCAACAAGGTTCTTGAGGCATGACATATGGGGGAGTAAGGCGCGACAGCGTAGAGCGACCAAAGTACCGGTAAAAAAGAAAAAAAGCCCCAATCCAATCCAACCCGACCAAGTGAACTACCGTAGTCAGACAGTCAGTCACAGTAGACCATAACCATATCTGTCGGTCGAAAACCAAATGATAACCGGAAGAAGTCGAAGAATTGAAGCTAGCTCTAGGCAGGACGTTGGAGGTCCGTCGCCTTCGCTGGAACATCATAAGGTCCGGCACTTTTTTTTCTCTTCGTCGTCGTCGCAAGCTGGGGCTGAGGTGGGGTGGGATGGATCAGCTCTAGCAGAGCGCCGCCCCCCCCCCCCCTTTCCAAGAGAGGGAATTTTGGACGTCTTAGAGCGAGAGAGCTAGGGTCAATTATCCGGTACTGTACATGGACTCGCCATAGTTACTCAAAAAATATTCCCGCCGAAACGGTCATATCCCACGCACTCACGAAAGACCCATACATATGTTACCGTACAGTACAGTACATGCCCAACCATACAACGGACCGACCGACCGACCGACCAACCCACGAAACAAAAATAATTATCAAGACCATGACCACACAGAACCAGACATACGGTGGACGTGTGGGCGGAGGAACGCACGAGAACGAAGGAAAGAACAAAGCGGGAACAAACCCAGGGTTTAACCTATCCTTATTTCATTTCTTTTTTTTTGCCCTTCCCCCCCCTC
>QLOI01004134.1:0-45086 GCA_003313605.1 Tuber umbilicatum | reverse complement strand
CATGTCTCTGCATTGTTCGCCGGTGTCTGATATTGAAACTGATCACTTCAATAACAGAGGAATGACTGGTATGTTCGCAAATTAGGCTGCATATTCAGACTAAGTTCATATGGCAAGGGTATCGATAGCTTTTGACTGGCGGAGTCTAGGACACCCTCAGAAAAAACAGCTATCCTGGCCTGATGACCAAAGCGCAAGAAAATATTCAGGGTCTACGGGTGTTCGCACTCTGAATGACAAGATAAATTAGTTAGCGGGTTGTTAGAGGTACTTAGACAGGATAGCTATTAGATGTACCGACCGCGGAAACTCACGCGGGATATAAATATAAGAGTTCCTCCCCAGCCATTAGACAATCAGCGAACGGAGAAGAGATCTTATCAATATAACACGTTATTACCTACAAGTTATACTCTTAGTAGTATCGGCGAACAAAAACTTTAGCAACTATTATTACAACGCCTCCCTAACATCACTCCGTTATTTAACTACTCCATACGCATAACTATACTCTACCGAGCTTTGAGTTGGTTACCCGTAACAGTAGGCTTTTCTGCTCGCACAGATATCATTTGAGTCATATACTGGATTCCTGCTGCATGAGCAGTGCACACTACTCCTCACATACATCCTGCGAACACCATCCGGTCGAATGGGCGGCGACGACGTATAAGGAGTTACTCATAAGCTGCCAATTTCGCGATTTTTGCTGGTAACTAGCAACTTCATACGGTACTGCAGGCGATGTCAAGGCCCTACATCGGGGCCCTAGGGGGATGTTGTAATTCCATATTCCTAACAGTTCTCCCTTCCCGTTCCAAGGCCTCTAGCTCTACCTTTCGTTCTTCCCACTCTTCGTCTTGCTACACAGCAACTAAGACTATGTCCAAAAGTTCTGTAGCAAACACATTCATTTCTACCTGTGCTAGAGTGGAGTTGGACATTACGACTTTTTCTTTTCCTAAGTGAGGGTTGTGTTTCTCGTCCCATTAGTCGTGATATTGGTTAATTTCCGTAATGGCTTGCCGTATACCTTTTGTGGGCGCTAATGTTTCTGTTGTATGCATTCTTGTCGGAATGAAATCAGTAGTTCCGAACCCTTGGCCTGCGTGCCGTGTCTGATCTAACTCCTTGACCTCCATCATTTCAGAGTTGTCGATTTGAGTTACTATTAGTTGTCCAATGCTGTCGCCCCTTCGTACTGGATGGTCCTTAAAGCTATGGTTCCACAACTGTACCTTGTGTTCACCTGTATAGTCCGCATCGATAACTGCTGCACCAACCTCGACTCTGTTTGTACAAGCTAGTCCGCTGCGAGACGCGATTCTCCTGCATGTTCCTAGCGGTAGACTGACAGCTACGCCTGTATCTATTAGTAACTGGCCTTTTGGGGGGACTGACACATCGCTAAGAGCATAAAGGTTGTGGCTAGCTGCCATTCGTGACCCTTTTGTCGGTATTGTAACCGCTTTACTTAACTTTTTAATTCGCAGGTTGTGAAGCATTGGTGGTTCTTCCTCTATTTCTATTCCTTCATCTTCATCATCCTCAATTGAAGTCAAAGAGATTTGAAAATGTTCAGGTTTCAAAATAGATTGCTCGCTATGCCCAGCTCCCTCCTCTAGACGCTACTCCAGCCGTCTACTTAAGGCCCCAGGTTCTCCTCCCCTGGTACCTGGTCGGTAAAAGATTTCAAAGTTGTATTTTGCTAATGCTGGTGCCTAACGGATCTGTCGCCTGATCCATTTCCTATTGGCGAGGAAATGCTGCAGGTTTTAGTGGTCCGTTTAAACCGTAACTGGGTTCTCGGTTCCCTAAAGGCAATGTCTTCATTCTTTAAATGCTTCCATTATCGCTTATACTTCCTTATCATAGATCTTGTTGTTTTGTTCCCCAGAATTCAATTTCCGCGAATGAAATGCCAGAGGATGTAATTTCTTAACTTGGAATCGTAACAAGACGCCACAATAGCGACATCGCTAGCCTCCGTTTCCACCACAATGTCCAATCCTGGCTGAAAATGGTAAAGAATAGGTGCCTTAACAAAATTTTCTTTTAAATTTTCCAAAGCCTGGTTCTGTTCCGGGCCCCAGTAAAAGTTTTGGGAGTCACCTCTGAGGGTTTCCGTAATTCGGCTTGCATATCGCGTAGAAATCTTGGATAAAATGTAGCTGAAAGTGTGCAAATCCTTTGAAAGTTTGGACTTCTTTAACCGAGTCTGGCGCCTTCCATTCCCTTATGGACTTGACTTTACTTTCAATTATTTCCACTTCGTTGGTGTTAGTTAACAATGTAACTGAGAAATTCCACTTCTGTGACATGGAATATTGACTTTTTCAAGTTTATTGCTGGCTGGCTTTCCTTTGGTTTCTGCAAAACCTTTCTGAATGGTTCAATGTGGTTCTTTTCGTTCTCGTAATGAATCTGAATGTCATCTAAGTAGACAACAACTCCTTGGTCCAAGAATCCGCGCAGTATTTCATTCATCATTGATTGAAAAGTAGTAGCCACGTTATGTAATTCAAAAGACATTACCATGAACTTGAAATGTCCATAACAGCAATGGGCAGCAGTCTTCCATTCATCACCTTCGGCCATGCGTACTAACTAATATACTTTCTTGAGGGAGATTTTTGAAGTAATCAAGGATCCCTCTACTCGGTCTCTGAGTTCTCTCATGATAGGTATTCCGTACCTATCTGCGATGTTAACCGAGTTTAGACCTCGGTCGTCGACTACCAATTGAAGCTTACCATCCGCCTTTGGCACGAAAAGAATATGAGCGCCCGCTTGTGATTTGCTTGGTCGAATCTTCTCTTGTTGCAGCAATTCGTCCCAATACTGTCTAAGCTATTTTAGTTGCATTGCTGACTTTGGGTAAATAGGCTTCCAAGGAGGTTCTTCTCCCTCCTTGATCTTAATGATGTGATCCCCTTTCCGCCGAGGGGGCATTGGTGTCGCAACTTCATCCTCGAATAATTGAACATACTCATGGTAGTGTTCAGGAACTTTCTTTCGGAGGTTTTCAACTAGTTCGTCCTTGCACTGTATAGGTCCAATAACTCGGGCCCATTTGTCGACGACTACTGTCTCATCAAGCTTCCACATATTCCCTAGTCCTTCATCCACTACGTGATTCAAACATGAGTTCCCTGGGAAACACCATTCCCCTGGATTCCCAATATTTGTCATGTAGTGTTCTTTATACCACCCAAAAGGGATGATAAGGTCGTTGTTTCACCCATTTGCAATATTGCAAGAAATTTCTTATGGGTAAGAGTTTGTCCCGATCTCCAATAAGCAAAGATAAGTAAAGTTCTTTCCACCACTTGTGGTAGCAGAGCCATCAAACCCCTGAATTTCATTAAGATTTTGCCTCGTTTTGTAGGAGATATCATATTCTTATATTAGATGATCGTTGATCAGGAAGATGTTGGATACGGAACCTAACACATGAACCTGGATCCTTTTCCCTTCCTTTCGATCTAAGCTGAATCTTCTAGGCAATCGTATCTTCGAGGCTGCGGTATCCTTGCCTTTTCCTGTACTTCGACGAACGTATCGGCTTTTCATTTTTATAACTTTTGGTGGATGTTGGATACCATGTCCGCATAGTTTTGGTCAATTAGACCTCCTCAGCCAAACTAGTTCTGTTAGCACCTTTTTAATGGCAAAATTTTGACCTGGTCATTTGGCATTTCACTAACACTCGAGGAGAGAGCGTGCATTTCTTGGGTTGTGTGCCCTTGTCCCCATCCACAATCTCATCTTTTGGTTATCAGGCAGCCCACTACTAGCGGTCTTTTCCCCTTGTCGAAGGGGTCCCTCTCATCCTGCTTTTACAACCTGCAGGTGCTTTCTAGGGGGTATCCATGACCGTCCAGATAGGTACACAGTATTACCATCGGGTTCATTGGGCTGGCCGATAACCATGTCTTATCCTTCCCACTCATGTTCTCCACCCTGATGTTAAGAGATTATATCCATCACAGAATTCATATGTGGGTCCCTGTGAATCAATTTGAGAGAGACTGTGTCTTGGCATGAGGGTCTAGAGCCTTATCTCCAGTTCATTAAGCATATGCCAGTAAGGATGAAAGCTCTTAAGTGATGTGTGCCTCGATACTCCCCAGGGTCAACTCTCTCGCCCCAACTGACTCTTCCTAGTATGACTTCTTCAGACTTCATTTTGATCTCAAGTTGGTCCTTATCAGAGGCCTTTGAGACTCCGGAGCACGTGTCCGACGACAATCAAATACTATCCCTGGTTGATATGTCTGGGGTCCTTGCCGCCGGTGGGTGGGATAGGTTTCCTCGCGTCGTTTCTTCGTCGCCTATAGATATGCCTGCCTATTTAGCACCTCTCATATCAAATACCCGCTTGCCGTCACCGTCGGTGCCGTATTCCCTTAATTCTCCATTTCAAGATCCCAAAGGTTTTCCCATACTCTTGTGGGCTTTTCTATTTGTGCAACTTGTGCTTTTGGAGGAGGCGGTCAGTTTGCATTGACCAGATTTATTCTTGGCCGTCCTTTATTGCGTTGACTGTTATTGCTGTCCTCGTTTCGGGTACCCTTCCAAGCAGCTTGTTGGATTGCGGCTACTACCGCATCCTTCGGTCAAGTCTTCCATTTATGGCTTGTCAGACCACACCGTGTACAACCCATATCTCGTTTTCTGGCATCGATGAGGTTTTGGGGGATCCCTTTGTGCATTTCCTCCCGTTCCAAAGGCTTCTTATTTTTCTTGATTTTATTCGACGTTGAGGCCTTTACTTCCTGTTTTGCCGCTTTATAGGCGGCTTGTTCCACTTTTGTATATTACTTGCGTTTTTTGCCAGATTTTGGTCCTCCTTTCTCATCGTACCAGTCTTTTCAATTTGTTTTCTTAACATGGCTTTCTTGAGTAGAAACTCTTTGATCCAATTTCCCGTCTTCATAACATTCTCCATATTCCCTTAGTGCTCACAACCATTCTTAATCGAGCTCATACTTTTTCAGGGATAATCTTTCTAGTATTGGAAAGGGAATCTTTTCCTCCAACTTTCTTCGCCAAGCAATACCTGCTAATTGCTCTTTGATATTAAGGTTCTCCATTGTAAATAAGGTGGTGAAAATCCTTCACTCATATTTAACCTTATCCATATCTCGGAGTGCCTCTCGGTCCTCTACGGTACTAGCATAATGGTTGTTAATTTCTTGACTAAAATGTTGCCAGTGAATGAGCCCTCCGATCTTATTATGACCTAATTCACATGTCATGGCGCATTGATACCAATTGGTGAAGTGCCCAAGATTCTCCCCCGTAGTCCGACCGATTGCATATTCTATTCGATGCATGTGTTATTCCCAATGTTGTGGGTTCCGTCAGAAATAATCGTGTGTGTGTGTCTGAACTAGACAGTCACCTAGCAACCCTGTGGAGGGGAGAAGGGGAGGGGCGAAATCGACTGAAGCCTGCCGGAGGCTAACCGAGGCTAGCGACCGTAAGATCACGTACTGCGAACTGTATCCCAGCCGTCTGAGGCAACAGCAGAGAAGATGCGACCGTATGAACCTAAGCCAAGAGCAAAGGCCCAAAGAGGGGGGAGGATTGCCCGAAGGCAGGAAGGTAAAGTGGGGGGGGGCACAGCCCACGATGGGTGGTGGTGTTGCGATTTCAATCGCAGGGAAAATAGAAGTTGTGGTTGATGCCAATAGCTGGGGAGGAACTCTTATATTTATATCCCCGCTGAGTTTCTGCGGCCGGCACATCTAATACCTATGTGAACAAAGTACCTCTGCTTCAACTACTAGTCCTTTGTCTTATCAATCCTGAGTGCGAACACTTGTAGACCCTGAATACTCACTCGCTTCTGGTCATTAGTCTATCATGGCTCTGTCCTCCAGAGGGTGTGCGCGACTCCGCCAGTCAGAAGTTAACGATGCCTTTGCCATATGAACTTAGTCTGAGTATGCTACCAAAATGCGAACGTACCAGTCGTTCCTCTGTCATTGAGGTGATCAGTCTCAATATCAGTGTTACAGGTAGCCAACCCAGAGCTGCGTAGAGTAAGGTTAAGCATTTTAGGTTTCAATAACGGAATAGTGTCAGGAAGGCGTCATAATTTAATTGCTAGTACTGGTTTTCGCTAAAACTACTAACAGTATGAAGTGTAGACAATAACTTGTTATATTGATAAAATTTCTTCTCTGTTGCTGTCTGTCTAATAGCTGGGGAGGAACTCTTATAGTTATATCCCGCTTGAGTTTCCGCGCGCTGGTACATCTAATACCTAGCTAACCAAGTACCTCCACAACAACTACTAGTCCTTCGTCTTATCAATCCTACGTGCGATCACTTGTAGACACCGAATATTTACATGCTTCTGGTCATTCGGGTTATTATAACTCTGTCTTCCTGGGTGTGTGCGAGACTCCAACAGTCGGAAGTTAACGATACCTATGCCAAATGAACTAGGTCTGAGTATGCCGCCCAAAGGCGAACATACCAGTCGTTCCTCTGTCATTGAGGTGATCAGTCTCAATATCAGACAACGGTGACAACACAGAGGCATGACTGCATTATCTTTACGTAGAGTTGGTAGGCTAAGTGCTCCATCGCTTCTTTGATTTGCCTAGCGAGAATGGTCTTGCAGCTACGTCTCCTTAACTCCAGTCCGTTCTTGCAAACCTATGACTGTTTGTAGCCAGTCAATGTGAAGAATTATTGTTAACTGATTCGGTAGGCTTTTCTGCTTATACAGATATCATTTGTATCATATACTAGATTCCAGCTCTATGAGCAGTGCACACTACTCCTCTCATATATCCTGCGAACAGCTTCCAGTTGGACGGACGGCAACGACGTATACGGTGTTACATGGAAGCTGCCAATTTCGCGATTTTTGCTGGTAACTAGCAACTTCACACCGTACTGCAGGCGACGTCCGGGCCCTACATCGGGGCCAGAGGGTGTTGTTGGAATTGCATATGCCTAACAATCAGACACCGGTGACAATGTAGAGGCATGACTGCACTATCTTCACGCAGAGTCGGGAGGCTTGGTGCTCCATCGCTTCTTGATTTGCCTAGCGACAAGTTCTCACAGCTACGTCTCCTTGACTCTCGTCCGTTGGTTGTAGACCAACGACTATTTGTAGTCGGTCTAGATGAAGGCCCATATTATAATATTATTCTGCAGGATTTTCTGTTTGTTCTGGTATCTTTTTGTATTGCATACTAGATTCCAGTTGTATGAACAGAGCTCACTATCCCTCTCATATATCCCGCGAACAGCTTCCGGTCAGACTGACTGCGACGACGTATAAGGTGTTATGGTAAAGCTGCCAATTCCGCGATTTTTGCTGGTAACTAGCAACTTCACACCGTGCTGCAGACGACGCCCGGGCCCTATATCGGGGCCTGAGTGGGGTGTTGAGACTGCATATGCCTTACAATGCCCCTCTCTGGCAAGTCATCCAAGTCCTGAGGTGACTGGGAACTATATGAGTGCATGTCTCCTATTTTCTTTTCTTTCCAACAGAATTCCTGTTTTTCTACCCATAATCATTTTTTTCCCCAACTTTTTCAAATTGGACTCATTGGGGTGATACATATAATTATACAGAGTGTGCAGACCCAGGAGCAAGGCGGAAAAAATCGTCTGGCGTAGCTAGTAAAAAGCCTATACGGTAGAGATTTAAACTTAAACCAGAATTCAATGCTAAGGTATCCCCTGTTGTATCCAGCTCGTTGCATCCACCTTGTCGCTCTGTTCCGGTCGCAAGAGCTATTAGGCCAGCGGGCCCCCTTTGGTGATCTCACTGCCCTATTTTTTCACCCGGATTAACCTTTTTCCACTACTCACTTACCCGCCCTTCTACCCTTGCCTGAGAAGTCTCCCATCCTGACCAAGCCCCCTCAGCCTCCTCCCTATTCCACTGGGCGAGGAAATCCACACTACACCTAGTGACCCTGAATATGTTAAAAACGAAACCCCTCAACGACCTCCTCTCGCAGAGTATCTCTGCGAATGTCTCATCTGCCTTGTACCAATACCCCTTTATCAACCCCTCCTGCCCCACATTTTCTGATAGAGATACAATACTAGGGTATTCACACCATCCGGCTCCCTCCTCGCAACCGGAACGTCGCCGACCGCACCCTCGGCAAAGAAGTCCAGAACTCACGCCGCGCTTGCTGCCAACATTTGGAGTCTTTACTCGCGAGTTGCGTCCACCGGTGCGATCGAAGCTTCACTTCCCACCACTCCGGCAACAAACGTTGCCGCCCCGCCCTCTCCACCTGAAACCGCCGCCGAATGCCCACCTGAAGCGCTCAAATCACTTACCCTTGAGCTCTCGGATTACAATCTCCACATACAAATCGTTGCTGACAGGGTTTTGTTATGTCTTATTGGGCCAAAGGTTGCTGGTGGCAGTAGTAGGAGCAGTCTGCACAGTGAAGGGGAGAGCAAGTCTGCTAAGAGCGGGGGTGTGGGGGGCAGTGGGAGTGGTAGCGGGGTTTTGCTCGGTGGTGGGTTGGGTATCCTGAAGACTCAAGCTGTTGCATTAGCCAACTACCTCGAGGGAGAGCTTGCGGGGTTTGAGTTGCCCGACGGGATATAGTTTGCTATTTCTTCTCCAGAGTGGCGGCAGCGAGTACGAAGTTCCTTGCACGCTGGCTTCATTTTCTACACTTTTCTCCTTTAATTCCTGCTTTGCGCTATCCTCTGCCCTAATAATCGAATTAACCTAGTCGACATAGACACCATGTAATCGTTAGAAATTTGGGTGGTTTTTCATGTACTTTCTTTTCCTACCTTGTTTTTCTCCAGTTTTATTCTTGCTTGCTGCTTTTTCGGGGCTTTTAATCTGCTTTCCTACTTCTGGATCTTGTTTATTTACCGTGGGGCGAGATTCCCCCGTCAATATTGTCAATTTGCTACCACTTCTCTGACCCTACCACTTCCGGTTCGAGAGTGAATCATTGTGTAATCCGCAGGAACTATTCATGACTTAATTCACTCATTCGGAAGATGGCGCCGACTCAAAGCCATGGAGTACGAGTACTCGGTGCAAATATAAGTAGCGGCAGAGATCGTACTGGAATCTGTTTTGTGCACAGCCCTAGCGGTACCGCTAGAATGACACCTTAGTGGATACTGCTATTCGCTCAAAACCACAAGTCCTTATAGGAAGCGAAACTCTTTGTTCTCCCTGTATGGAACTTGGCCGTTAGGAGGGATCAAATTCTGACCTGCTAGTACTGCATGCTATCCTCGAATAATTTACTCAATTCCCCCTTCTGCCTTTCTAGATCCTCGTCTAGTTTGGGTGCTAACATCAGCACTCTGCGTTGCGGGATAGTGCCCTCGACCAACCCTTGGATATCACTAGTGGTGTAACCAAGCTCATTAATACCTTTTGGTTGATCCCCAAGCTTATACAAGAATTCCTTCAAGGCGTTACTCAAAAGTTCACCAGCATTCTCGGCATGGGCGTTAGATATATCAACCCCGAGGGCCTCCGCGGCTGCCAGATGTCGCTCTGGGTTGGAGGCAGCCGTGAACCTGAACACCGCCGGCGCAGTTACGGCCACACTTACCTAAACCTGAGGTCAATACAATGAGAGTGTAAGGGGAATACGGAGAAACAAGCCGCATACTCCGTGTGGAATAATTGGATGATCAACTTGATATCCACTATGCTTATAACCCTTATTTCCACCCGATATTGGATAGCTCATCCCATGACATAAGTGCACACCCGCGTTTCCGAATCCGACCCCCGCCAACGTTGCCGCAAGCAACATCTTACTCTGCGCTTCCTGATCATCCGGATCGCGTACTGCCCTGGGTAGGTACTTTGCTGTCATTTGCAACGCTTTGAAGGAGAACACATCGCTAATAGGGTTTGCGCCTTGGTATGCCGGGCGCAGAATTGGGTTTATTGGACAAGGTGTGCGTTCGTTGTATGGGATGGCTGTATAGGATTCGAGAGCATGGCAAAGCACATCCAAGCCAGTGGAGGCGTGGACAGCAGAAGGCATGGAGCGTGTATTGAGCGGATCACAGATTCCAAGGGTGGGCTTGAGCACCCGGTGAGCGATGCCGGTTTTAACTTTTTTGTCGACAAGGTCACTGGATGGTCAGAAGGGTGATGGGCGCGGAGTAAGGGAACTCACAAGATTGCGGTGCCGGTAGTTTCGCTGCCAGTTCCGGCAGTGGTTGGGATGCAGACCAAAGGACTCAGGGCTCTGGTGATCGGTAGTCCTTTCCCCAATGGTGCGTTCACCTAGCCAGGTCAATTTCGGAGCGAGGAGAAGGAAGGGGTGGACTGACGAAGTCAAGGAAATCCGCCTCAGGGAAATTGGTATACAAATTCACCATCTTTGCAGTGTCCATCACACTCCCACCACCAACAGCCAAGTAGGCATCCCCTTTGGCCCTCTTGCCAAACTCGATAGCCTTCTTCACAGAGTGATCCTTTGGTTCAATCATTACGTCGGAAAATATCTCATACTTGACCCCAGCGCTTTCGAGTGCTGAAACCGCAGTCTTTATGGGGGCTAACTGTTCAATCGTCTTGTCGGTAAAAATGATGACCTTTTGCGCCTTGATATTGGAAAAGTCCATTCCTACTTCCCGCGTGCTTCCGGGTCCGAACCGAATACTAGAGGCAGCCATTTCGAAGGCATACTCTCTCGTTGGGCTGGTAGCGATGGAAAGCGACTGCACCCCGTCCAGTGATGAAGACCCAGGAGCAGGGAAATGGTGCGGGTGAGTGAAGGTTCCGTGGCAAGAGCAAGCGGGCGGATGGGTGAACTGAATGGTCCGGAGCAGGGAGAGTGCCTTACTGCGGGGCGTTGGAGCAAGCCGTGTTAAGGGCATTATGGGGAGTGCGGGAACCGCGGTGCGAGAAACACAGGACGAATGAGAACAAGCTAAAGGAGATGAAGCAAGGGAAGGGATAAAGAGGTGGGTTAGGAAATCCTCGCGGGGATTCTCAGCTGAAGATTGTAAATGTCGGGAACTTGGTTCGGGGCCCAGGTCGATCGGGTCGTGGGTTTACACTAGACTTAAGTCCGCAAGTCCTTAACGGCTGGGAGGACAGAGTGTAAAACGTTGTGCTACCCCTCCGGTCACCAGGAGAGAGCTTAGAACCTTACCTTGAGCTCGCAGTGCGCCCAAGATGAAAGGTGAAGAAACGATCAACAAGGTGAGGTAAGTGTATCTTTAGCATAAATCACGTGGATCCGGAACAACACCCGCAAGCGGAATGGCGCAATGCCGCTTCACTGAGACATTAGAGCGGTTGCCTCAATGAGAGTGAGCCCACACCGAGATTCTTTCCTTCAAAGGCAACTTTCTGCACTTGATTCCTGGTTTATTAGTAAGGAATCTCGCTGTCGGTGCAATCCCTTCATTCGTATTCTCGGACACGAGCTAGTGAGGGGCTTGACTGAGCTAGATATGTGCTAGACCTCTGAGGGGTAGTCACAACTGGTGTGCCAAGAGATTAGTGACCATTGCAAAGGAAAATCATCACCAAACTACCAAACTTCATCGTGGATCCAAACCTCAGCAGCTCGGGTATACTACCTCTTAACTCATTGGAACACAGAGTTCCTCTCTTCATTCATACAGTATGTCTCATAAAAGAATGAAATATTATAGGAAAGATAATGCTAATTTGGATTAGGTAAGAGATGGCGGACCGATATTCTGAATACCCAAGTCTTGCAATTTTTGATCGCAATGAGCCAAATCCCTTGCCAAACCCAGTTCCTCAGGCTGTTCTCCACAGAGAGATTGATGAGTCCAAGGAGGAAATAGAATGGGATGATGATAGATATGTTCGTAGATGGGAAGAGGAGAATGATGAAGGTGAAGATGAAGACGAAGGGCAGGATGGAGAAGCAACAAGAACTAGGACAGGTTTACTAGGTCAAGAATTACCACCTCCGCCCCAGTTTGCTCCATTCCACCATCATGCTCCAGAGCTTATCCAAAAGTTGATACTTTCTTCCAACTTCCCGGAGAGTGTTTTGATGACAGTGGATGAGGATCAACTGGTTCCTCAAGACTCTGAGTCTGCATCTACTGAAGTGGTGGATAGTCCCATTCAAGCAAATCGATGCCTAGTACCAGGTTCATTTTTCTCGCTATTCTTTCCCGAAACCGAGTTTGAAACCTTAGCTACTAACATAAACGCATACGCAGCATCAAAGAAAGCTGGAGAGTCAGGCCATCGGTGGTGAGACACTTCATCCGAACAGCTGATAATATGTGTTAAACCAGTGATATATATGGGCATCTGAATCTAAAAGTCAAAAAGAGTAGGACTGTACTGGGAGAGAAGTGATGAGTTTCCAAGACATGAAATCACTGAGTATATGTCCAAATTTCAATTCAAGCAACTTAAGAGGTATTTTCATATCTCTCCACTGCCAGAAACTGATATTGATCACAGTAACTCCAATCCACCTAGTCCCTCCGCTTACCAACATTGGATAAAGAAGCAACAACCCGTAAAAAGCAAGTAGGAACAGATATTACAGTCTTATTTGCTTCCAGCAACTCATGGTGCAATTGACAAAATAATGGTACAGTTTACGGGACACTCGGTATATGCTGTGATGATGTGAGGGAAGCCTATCCCACAGGAATTTAATATGGTAGCTTTGCGTGATCATGGATGTACATATACATTCATCTTTACATCCCGGGTAGATAAATTTTCTGATCTGCAAAGAAGTCTTGATAATAGACCCAGTTAACAAACTGTTTCTCCTACCTCATCTGCTGTATTTCAACTGATGATGTTACTTCCTTATGTCAACTATTGATTAGTTCTCTACTGTGACAATTACTTTTCCAACATACCAATATTCAAGGCTCTACAAGAGTATTCCATTGCTGCTAGTGGGATGACTCGGCTAAATTCTTCCAAGTATCTATCCTGCTGTGTTGAAGTTCAACAAGCATATCGCTTGACTTCCTTGGAATACTATCGCTGGAGTTGTCTCAAATGATGTTCTTGCTATTGTTTGAAGAGATAAACATGTTGTTCGGTTGCTGACTACCTATAATGAACACACATCAAAGGAGGAAAATTTTGTTACTCAAAGCCTTAAATGACCTCGCATTATCCCATCTAATTTTAAACTAATTAGATATGGATGGGATAAGGACCATGTCTGCCAGCTCTGAAAACTCCTTTTATTAGTCAATATAAAGACTATATGGGATGTGTTGATATTGCAGACTAGCCACAAAGCTATTATCACATACAGCTTGCTACAGGTCATAACTGGTTTTCCGTATATTTTTGGTTACTTGATACCTCTATTATAAACTCCTTCCTCCTCTTACACACTTATTTTTCAACACTTTCTATCTCTTCCTCTTCCTCCTCCGCAAGTATTTTTTTCTTTAGCCGGTACATACTCTTTCTGCAATCCAAAGAGTAAATCCAAGTCTATTCATGAATTTTACTGTACCAGGCTTGCTTGGAATTTAGATCTTGAAGGATTCCGCCATTCAAGAACATTGCATATACCTACTCCGAAATCTGGCCTCCAGCTCCTAGGTAATCAATCAAAACACTGAGGAGCTGGTTTCTACAGTAAAAAAAATTAGAATTTAAGTTCACATCGTCTTCTACCAGGAGACCATAGTGTTAGGCATATGAAATTCCAACACCCCCCTCTGGCCCCGATGTAGGGTCCGGACGTCGCCTGCAGTACGGTGTAAAGTTGCTAGTTACCAGCAAAATTCGCGAAATTGGCAGCATTCCCATAATACCGTATACGTCGTCGCCATCCGTCCGACCGGAAGCCGTTCGCAGGATATATGAGAGAGGTAGTGTGGACAGCTCATACAACTGGAATCCAGTATATGATCGATAAGATATCTGCGTGAGCGGAAAAGCCTACCGAATTAAAAAACAATAATGCTTCACGTTGACCGGCTACAATTAAGTCAAAGGTCTGCTAAAAACGCACTGGAGTTAAAGAGACATAGCTGCAAGCCCATTCTTGCTAGGCAAATCAAAGAAGCGATGGAGCACTAAGCCTACCGACTCTACGTAAAGATAATGCAGTCATGCTTCTGTGTTGTCACCTTTGTCTGAAATCGAGACTGATCACCTCAATAACAGAGGAACGACTGGTATGTTCGCATTTGGGTGGCATACTCAGACTAAAGTTCATATGGCAAGAGCATCGTTTGCTGCTGACTGGCGAAGTCTTGCACACCCTCAGGAAGAGGAAGTAAAATAACCCAAATGACCTGAAGCAAGGAATTATTCAGGGTCTACGAGTGTTCGCACTTAAGATTGATAAGATGAAAGAATACTAGCTGTTACGGAGGTACTTAGTTAGCATAAGTATTAGATATACCGGCCACGGAAACTCACGCGGTATATAAATATAAGACTTCCTCCCCTGCTATTAGACAGACGGGAACGGAGAAGCGATCTTATCAATATAACAAGTTGTTACCTACACTTCATACTCTAGTAGTTTTAGGGAAACGAGTTTTAGCGATAAAAATTTATGACGCCTTCCTGACACAACTCCATTATTGAACGCTTAAACGCTTAACCTTACTCTACTAAGCTCTGAGTTGGTTACATGTAACACTATATTGATAGTCTCTCTGTCACTGAGGCATGATCAACAACGGAGTCAAATGATCTTGACAATACTTGCTATTATTCTTTGGTATTAATTGTTCTTCATCTTAGGAGACACACAGGTCACACAGATCATATCTGAACCCCTTCCCGGGTATTCAACAACCCCTAAGGACGAAGACGATTACGACGATTTCGAACCAGACAAGCAAGGTAGCCTTACACTAGCTTGTTCTACGGAATCTCCGGTAGTTAGACAAAAAAAAAGAAGCCCCAAATGGGTGAAGCAGCGAAAACCTTATCAGGCCGAACGATTACCAAACTCACTTATTTGGAAACACCCTTTCTGTGAAATAATTCTTAACTCCGACGACAAGAATAGTTCTACACCAGTGGCAAAAAGAGCCCCTCGTGGCTGGTAACCACACGTCGTGGACCAAGTACGATATTACTTGTGCCGGATATGCCAGAGGATTAAGGCTAGTGGGATATATCCGTCTACTGTCAGGACCCTACGCGACACAATCGTAAAGGACGGTTGGACTACCGAACGATTCCTTTTCTACCACGAAATCGAAGATTTAAAGTCAAGCCCAGAAAACTACCCAGATATGGTATTAAGGATTACGGGAGAAGACGAAGTCATGAGAGAAAGCTTGGATGATGAGGAAGTTGACCAAGTTTCAACTACAATGTCGGAACCACCGCCAGTTCCTGGATGTTACATTCCAAGTCGAAGCGGAACTCCTGTTGTATGACCTCCATCAAGGGTTGACAAAAGATGATCACAGTCTAAGATGAGGGGTTTGGTACAACCAACCACTGGAGGACTAACGAAACCATCGCTCAGTTTCCTCGAAAGATACTCCGCCCTACTCCAAAGATCTCAAGCTAAGACCAGACGAACGGCAAGAGATTTCATGATCAAGCTTGATTCGGTAATAGGTCGTATTGACCAGACGGCAAAAGAAACCCAAGATCGACAGCATATTGCCTTCAATACACTCTCAAACTCCCAACAATGCCTAGTGGCAGACTTGGAAGATGTATGGACGAGAGTTGAGGAAGGAGAGGAACAAGTCGATGAAGAGGTAGAAAACCTCCAGAAGAACCTAGAAATGGTTAATTCAGTACTCGGTAAAGCATGGAACCAGTCCGAGCTGAGACGAATAACAGCAGAAAGTAAGATTCGGCGGCAGCAGGAGAGGCAACACGAAGTTAGCCAGCAACTGCATAGCAACATAGGAACAACTGATGCCCTACCACTCGCCCGAGACCTCTTATTGGAAAAGGAAGTTAATACCCTACAATCTTACCGTGATGAATTGGTGAGGGAACTAGCTACGTAAAAAGAGGAAAATGAGGATGTGAGAGCACAAATAGCAAGAAACCAGCGTGTCAATAGGTAATTCGAAGCCCAAAAGGATGCAGAAATTCGCGAATTGAACAGGCTGCGGGATAATTTGTCGGCACAAGTCAATCAGCGACCATCAGGTGCCGACCGAGAAGGAAGCAGTCCGCCTTAGATCCCTGCACCGAAGGACTGTCAAGATTCTCAGGAGAATCAAAAAGGAAAAGGAAAGGCCCCTCAACAACAAGAGGTGGAAGCAGGGCCTAGTGGCGGAGGAGAAGGACCGCCGCATGGTCCACGAAATAATCCAGGTGACGACGATGATGATGACGATAGTTTATCAAGTAGTTCTTCAAGTAGTGAAAGCTACAAAGACCCGGATGAAGATCGACGAAGGTGGAAACAAAGGCAACAACACGCCAGGCGAGGAATGACGCCCAAAGAAGATCTGGATTACGCTCGTATGGAACTACTTATAGAAGCCGAAAGCAATGGGCTGGCTAGTGCCAAAATGAAAGACGCCACACCGCCGCAAATCTGCGAAGCTAAAGACTACCAAAAGGTGAAGACATGGCTACTCCAGTATGAAGATTATTTCTGACGAAACCCACAACATTGGGAAAAAAACATGCATAGGATACAATATGCAAGCAGTCGGACAAAAGGAGAAAACCTTGCGCATTTTACGAACAGGTACTGTTACTCTATGACTGGTGAACTAGGTCATAAAAAGGTCGAAGGACTCGTTCTTTGGCAACGATTTTATCAGGAAATAACCAACAGTTACCCTAGCAATGCAGAGGACCGAGAAGCACTACCAGATATGGATAAGGTTAAATACGAGGGGAAGATTTCCACGCTTTTATTAAAAATGGAGAACCTTAACATCAAAGTACAATTAACCGGTTTTATGTGGCGAAGAAAGTTGAAAGAAAAAATACCTATACAAATATTGGAAGGGTTATCCTTGAAAAAATACGACCTTGATGACGAATGGTTAAGTGCGTTATGGGAATGTGGTGAACGCTACGAGGAATGGAAACTGGATCAACAAGTCTCTACTAGAGAAAGCCACGTTAAAGCTACTAAAAGAAAGGACCGAGACGAGGAAAAGGGAGGAGCCAAAATCAACAAGAAGCGCAAGCAATACACCAAAGCAGAGCGCGCGGCATATAAGGCGGCCAAACAAGAAGGTAGGACCTCAACGTCGAATAAGGCGGAAAAATCAGGAAACCCAACGGAATGGGAAAGGATGCACAAGGGTATTCCGTACCATCTCATTGACGAAAGAAAGAAAAATATGGGGTGCACACGATGTGGGTTAACAAACAACAAAGGGGAAACTTGCCGAAAGGATGCGCAAGTAACCGCAATCCAACGAGCTCCTGAGAAAGGTACTCTTAAGAAGGACCGTAACGAGCACCAACGAAATAAAGGAGGATGGCAACGAGCACCAACGAAATAAAGGAGGACCGCAATGAGCGCCAACGAAATAAAGGACGACCACAAGTGAATTTGGTTAATGGAAACCAACCACCTCCACAAAAGGCACAAGTCACGCGGATTGAAAGGCCCACACGAGTTTGGGATAACCTTTCAGATCATGAAATGGAGGACTAAAAGAATATGGCACTGACGGCAACGGCGATCGGGTAGTCTATGTGACTGGTGCCAGATAGGCACGCAGGTCTACAGGAATCGAAGAAACGATGCGTGGAAAACCTCTCCCACCCACCGGTGGTAAGAACCCCCGACACATCAACCTGGGAAAATAAATGATGGTAGTCGGACACGTGTTCCGGAAACTTAAAGGTTTCCGATAAGGACCAACTGGGGATTAAAACGAAGTCAGACGAAATCATATTAGGGAGAGTCAGTAGGGGTGAAGGAGAAGACTGTGGGAGTAACAAGGCATACTTCACTCAAAGAGCCGCAATCAGCTGCACTCGAGACAAGGCTGTAGACTTGCTTCTCAAGAGCACAGTCTCCCTCGAATTGATTCGACAGTACTGACGTATGAGTTCGGTGACGCATATGATCTCATAAAATGAGGGGCGAGACCAAGCCCGGGAAGGATAGAACATGGTAATCGGCCTGCCGTATGAACCCGTTGGTAATACTAGGTACCTATCTGGACGATCGTGGATACCCCCCAGATAGGACCTGCAGGTTGTAAAGGCAGGATGAGAGGGAACCCTTCAGCAAGGGGTAAAGACCGCTAGTAGTAGGTTGCCCGATGACCAACAGGTTGTGGATGAAAAGAAAGGGCACACAACCCAATAACTGCTCGCTCTCTCCTCTAATGTTAGTGAAACGCCAAAAGACCAAGATAAGAACCCTATTAAGGAAAAGGCTAACAGCGACTAGTTTGGCAGAGGAGACCTGATTGACCGAAACTATGCGGGCATGGTCTCAAACACCCACAAAATGTCTAAAAAACGAAAGGCCGACACATTGGTCGAAATTCGGAAAAAACCAAAAACACAGCGACCAAGACGATACAACTGGTGAGAAGGTATCGCACAGATCGAAACGGAAGGAAAAAGAATCCAGGTTCGCGTGTTATTAGATTCTGGTTCAAATATTTTGCTGATCAACCCCTGTCTCGTAAGGGAATATGATATTCCCTCTAAGACAAGACAATATCCTACCGAAATCTTAGGATACGATGGCTCGGGCACCGCAAGTGGCGGCAAACATTTTCCTTGCTCAATTTTGTTAGAAATTGGGACTAACTTTCACCGATCGGAGATCTCCTGTGAAATTGCAAATGCTAGAAACTAGGACTTTATTATTCCTTTCGGATGGTGTAAGGAACACGACTTGACGAATATTGAACAGCCGGGAAAATGGCATTTTACAGAAAAATCATACCCGGATCACGACATCGATGAAGGATAGGGGGATATGTGGGAGTATGACGAAACGGCAGGTTTTGATCAAAAACGCGCAGGTCATAGGACGAATACAGTGCAAGGACGAACCAGTCGAGAACATCACACATAAGTTCCCCAAAAAATACCACCATTATGTTCAACTATTCGAGGAGGAAGTTGCCTCGCAAATGCCTCCTAGAAGGAAATGGGATCACGCCATCAGAATTAAGGATGTGCAAGAACCATCTTGGGGGCCAATTTACCAGTTATTGGCAATGCAACTAAAGGAAGTCAGGAAATACTTGGATGAAATGCTTCAACAGGGAAAAATCCGACCAAGTCAATCACCTGCGGGCGCCCGGACCCTTTTCGTTCCAAAAGCGGATGGTAAACTTTGACTGGTAGTCGACTACCGTGGGTTGAACTCAGTTACCATCGCGGATAGATACCCGATACCTATCATGATGGAACTGAGAGATCGTGTTGAAGGATCCCAGATCTTCTCCCTGATAGACCTTAAAAAAGGATACTACTTGGTACGAATAGCCAAAGAAGACGAATGGAAAACAGCATTCCGATGCCGTTACGGCCACTACCAATACATGGTAATGCCGTTCGGACTGCTTAACGCGCCCGCTAATTTGCAATCAATGATGCATGAAATACTGCCGGAATTTCTAGATCAAGGCGTTGTTGTCTACTTAGATGACATCCCAATTTATTCGGAAAACGAAAATGACCATGTTCTACTCGTGAAAAAAGTTCTACAGAAACTAAAAGAGAACCAGTTAGTGGTTAACCAGGAAAAATCAGTGTTCCATGTCAAGGAGGTTGAATTTCTTAGTTTCATCGTCAATACTGAAGGAGTGGAAATGAGCGAAAGGAAAGTCAATTTCATAAGGGAATGGAAAGCGCCCACTTCGGTTACGGAAGTCCAAGTCTTTATAGGATTTGCTAATTTTTACCGACGTTTCATTCAAAACTTCTCCGCAATTTGTAACCCTATCAAAGAAACCTTGAAAGATGACCCAAAGAACTTTTATTGGGGCACCGAGCAAAACACGGCTTTTGAAATCTGGAAGGAAAAATTCATTACTGTACCCATACTTAGTCATTTTCATCCCGGGCTGGACAAAGTAGTCGAATCAGACACAAGCGATTTCGCTCTCGGGTGTGTTCTGTCAAAATTTCACGACAAAAAGCTCCATCCAGTGGCGTTCCATTCACGGAAGTTAAACTCCACAGAATGAAACTATGAAGTTCATGATAAAGAATTATTAGCCATAATGGAAGCGTTCAAGGAATGGAGACATTACCTTTTGGGAACCGAAAAACCCGTGACAGTTTATAAGGACCATCAAAACTTCCAACATTTTCTCACCACAAAAAATTGGAATGGAAGGCAGGTCCGTTGGGCACAAGCGCTAGCAGAGTATAATTTCAAAATCGTATACCAACCAGGTACAAGAGGAGGAAAGCCTGATGCCTTGAGCAGACGGCTGAAGTACCGCCAAGTGGAGGGAGCTGCGCACAGCGAAGTGTCTATTTTGATGCCAGAACATTTCCACATCTTGTTGACGAGAGCAGGGAGCGATGAGGATGAAGGGATAGAAATAGAGGAGGAGTTGCCAAAGCTCCACAACATACGTGTCAAAAAATGAAACCAAGCGGCTATAATACCGACAAAGGGATCACGAATGGCGGCCGGTCATGACCTATATGTGTTAAACAATGTCCCACTTCAGGCAAAAGGACAACTACGGATCGACACGGGGATAGCTATCAGTCTACCACAAGGAACGCACGAAAGAATCGTGTCTGGCAGTGGATTAGCGAGTAAGAACGGCGTTGAGGTTGCAGCTGTAGTCATTGATGCGGATCATACAGGCGAACTCAAGGTGTTGTTACGAAACCATAGTTTCAAGAACTATCAGATACGCAGGGGTGACCGCATAACGCAACCGATAGTAACTCAAATCGACAACTCCGAATTATTGGAAGTCAAGCAGTTAGATCAGACAAAGCGCGCAGACCAAGGGTTCGGAAACACCCCTTTCATCGGAACACGAGCACTCGAAACGGAAACAACTATGCATATGAAAAGTATACTACAAGCTGATTCAGAAACCAACAATTGTGTCGATAAATCCGACAAGTTACACAACCCCAGTCAAGACAGGAAATAATCTTGTTGTTAAACTCCACCCTAACGCAATTAGAAATGAAGGTTTTTGCTACCGACTTTCTCGACCAAGTCTTAGTTGCGGCCGAACAAGACAAAGAATGGAAGGAACGAAAACCGGAGTTGGAACCTTTGAAACAACATCGGAAGTCGTTACCCAAACAATGGAAGATAGTCAAGGGATTCCTATACTAGAAAAACTGACTTCGCCTACCTGACAACGAAGAACTACGGACAGTTGTTACGAAAGGATGCCATGATTCTAAGATGGCTGGACATTTTGGACAAGAAAAAACCCTTGAGATAATTACAGGGGATTTTTATTGGAAAGGGTTGGCAAACTAAGTAAATGATTACGTAAGATCAGGTGACGAATGCCAACACAATAAATCTCCACGGCAGGCCAGGTACGGGTGGTTACAACCACTACAATCCCCTTACGGGGCTTGGGCGTCAATATCTACCGATTTTATAACACGTCTACCAGATTCACAAGGGCATACAAAAATTATGGTCGTAGTAGACCGATTTACAAAAATGGCTCATTTCATCGGTCTACATGAAAATGTGACGGCCAAAGAGGTAGCCAAAGCTTTTCTATAGGAAGTCTGGAAACTTCATGGACTGCCAACTGAGATAGTATCGGATATGGACGCAAAGTTTTCTGGAGAATTCTGGGAATCGCTGTGTAAGCAAATGGGAATGAAGCGAAAAATGTCAACTGCATACCACTCTCAAACTGACGGACAAACTGAGAAAACCAACCTAGTACTGGAAGGTTACCTGCGAAATTTTGTCAACTACGATCAGGATGATTGGTATCAACTGCTCCCATTAGCAGAACACGGATACAATAACTCAGCCACAAAGGCACATAAAATGTGGCCATTTTTCGCAAACTACGGTTTCCACCCACAGACAGAATGGATGAAGGAAAGAGAAGCTCAAAACCCTGGAGCCACGAGATACGCTCATTGGATGAAGACGATCCACCAAAAAGCATCCAAGACCTTGGAACATACCAGGGAAGCCAGGAGAAAATATTATGATAAAAAGGGAATAGAACAACCAGACATCAAAATTGGTGATAAGGTGATGTTAAACGCAAAAAACATCCGCTCCAAACGGCCATCTAAAAAGTTAAGTCCTAAACTTTATGGACCGTTCGAGATTTGGGAGAAAAAAGGCCATTCATCCTACAAATTAAATATTTCCGACCATTGGCATATTCATTCGGTATTTCATGTATCATTACAGGAACCTTACCGCGCATCCATTCGTGCAGGACGAGAGCAACCCCCACGCGCCCCTGAGGAAATCGCGGGAGATTTGGAATGGGAGGTTGAGAAAATAGTGAAGAGTGAAATAATCTCATATACTAGGACGTTTGCGGACGAAATGTTCGGATGCGTGAACTAATGTATTTTGTGAAATGGAAAGATTGTTTGCAGGATGAGAACACCTGGGAACCACCAGAGAGTATGGACCATGCTCAGGAGTTGGTGGAAAGTTTTCATAGGGAAAATGCGGAAATGCCAAGTAGGTCAGAGGTAGAATAGTACACAAGGTTTTCCAGCCGTGGTCAAGTAAATGTGGAAGGATTTTCAGCCTACAGTGCTGAGTTCTAAAAAGAAAACGAAGGAAATTTAAAAGACTCGTGACGAGCTTGTGGAGGAGGGAGCTACTGTGAGGCATATGATATTCCAACACCCCCCTCTGGCCCCGATGTAGGGCCCGGACGTCGCCTGCAGGACAGTGTGAAGTTGCTAGTTACCAGCAAAATTCGAGAAATTGGCAGCATTCCTATAACACCGTATACGTCGTCGCTGTGCGTCAGACCGGAAGCTGTTCACAGGATATATGAGGGTGGTAGTGTGCACAGCTCATACAACTGGAATCCAGTATATGATCCATAAGATATCTGCGTGAGCGGAAAAGCCTACCGAATCAGAATACAATAATGCTTCACGTTGACCGGCTACAATTAAGTCATAGGTCTGCTAAAAACGGACCGGAGTTAAGGAGACGTAGCTGCAAGCCCCTTCTCGCTAGGCAAATCAAAGAAGCGATGAAGCACTAAGCCTACCGACTCTACGTAAAGATATTGCAGTCATGCCTTGGTGTTGTCACCTTTTTCTGAAATCGAGACTGATCACCTCAATAGCAGAGGAACGACTGGTATGTTCACATTTGGGCGGCATACTCAGACTAAAGTTCATATGGCAAGGGCATCGTTTACTTCTGACTGGCGGAGTCTTGCACACCCTCAGGATGAAAAAGTAAAATAACCCAAATGACCAGAAGCGAGGAATTATTCAGGGTCTACGAGTGTTCGCACTTAAGATTGATAAGACGAAAGAATACTAGCTGTTGCGGAGGTACCTAGTTAGCATAGGTATTATATGTACCGGCCCCGGAAACTCACACGGGATATAAATATAAGAGTTCCTCCCCTGCTATTAGACA
The DNA here is from genome assembly GCA_003313605.1 of Tuber umbilicatum. Classification (NCBI taxonomy): domain Eukaryota; kingdom Fungi; phylum Ascomycota; class Pezizomycetes; order Pezizales; family Tuberaceae; genus Tuber; species Tuber umbilicatum. The sequence goes on along the minus strand of QLOI01004134.1, from coordinate 21,591 downwards.
CACTGGAACGGAGAAGAGATCTTATCAATATCACAAGTTATTACCTACACTTCATACGCTTAGTAGTTTTAGCGAAACGAGTATTAGCGATAAAAATTTACAACGCCTTCCTGACAGAACTCCGTTATTGAATGCTTAAACGCTTAACCTTACTCTACTAAGCTCTGTGTTGGTTACCAGTAACACATAGCTTGAAAAAAGCTCCCCGTACTAAGAACCACTACCTCTTCAGCCAGTATCTTTCAAAAAAACACAAATTGACTCCTGTTTTCCGTCATCCCAAAGGTCTAAAGTGGCATGTTCAATATACCAATGTTTAATGCTCATTTTGTAGAGTGCTATTATGTAAAACCTTTTGTATGCAAAGGTATCACAATTCTCCATTATTTTACGAGATGTTTCCAGCATTTATCATTGATCTGTTTTTGGTTAGTTTTGGGTTTTACTTCATTTTGTCTTGGTATATCTTACTTACTTAAATACAATACTATGTAAATCTTAAAATCATTGTACACTAAAATTCCGTGAAATTTGGCATATGGCCAAGGGGATCTCGTTGTGGGTGTACCTACTTTATCTCTGAAACCACTGTGACATTCATGCCAATTTATAATTGTGAGCCCTAGACTACTGGAGTAATTGTAAGATGAAAATGTTCGTCCATATCAAGTGATGTGGTTCCAAGAAATGATAAAAACTAGGACTCTACAGCATGGGCACGAAAAGAGACAGTGGGGACAGATTTGCCTCTATCCATGCCAAGGTTCCCATCAATTATATAACTCCACACAGTTTCAAAATCTATTGGTATGTCTGTGATGTGCCTAGCAGCTCAATAAAATAAATGGGTGCAACAAATCAATGACTTCCATCATCAATTTCCACCCCCTGCCAGCCCTGCCACAACTTTCTATCAATGGCTGAAAACTATGCCTACGTGGAATACAGAATCACAGAAGCCAGTTAGGGGCGACTAGAAACCAGTAGTCCAAATATTGCTTTAATCACACGTGAGTTTGATCTACCAGCAAGCCATTAAAGAAAGAGATAGAATGGAGAGTAATGGAAATCTGAGCACCGACTCTACAATAAGCAACTTTCTGAGGTTGAGGAGCTATTGGCTAATATGTATTTGCGGACATTGGATGATATTGGTACCTCCATCTGCATTTTAATAGTTATTAGTTGATCAAATTCAGTCATTAAGCAGAATCAGGATAGCCTGGATGGTTTGATAATACTCTCTAAGGTTGGATCAATGTGGGCTGCTAGGTTTCTCGCAAGGCATCTGGAATTTCACATACCCAAATAAAGGACTCTTGATCAAGATCAGAAGGAAGTTCACAATCAGGATAATTTATTGAACTGATATTAACAGTATAAATTATTGTCTGATGATAATGGTATCTGAGATTGTGATCAGCACAACTTTGCTTTGACTGGATTCTGGATTAGTTTTGAAAAGGAATAGTGGATAGTTACATTGGATCTGAATGAGAATTCTTACCTTATAGGTTTTAGTACTGTAGAACTTGTCATGTCTTCAGAAGCTTTAAGCACTCATGTTAGGGGTAACCAACTCCGAGATTGATAGAGTATGGTTAAGTGTTTAAGGTATTCAATAACTGGGTAATGTCAGGAAGGCCTTGGTAATTACAAATCCTTGGTTCGCTAAAACTACTAAGAGCATGAACTGTGGACAATATCTTATGATATTGATAAGAACTCTTCTACGTTGTTGCTTTGACTAATAGCTGGGGAGAAACTCTTATATTTATATCCTGCGTGAGTTTGCGCAGCCAGTACATCTGATACCTATACTTACTAAGTACCTCCGCAAAAAGTGCAGGTCTTTTATCTTATCAATCTCAGTGCGACACTTGAAGACCATGAATACTTTCCCACTTCTGGTCATTTGGCTATTATACTTTCCAATTCCTAAGGTCAACCACATTATCAAGGTACCTGTCAACCTTCCCAGATTTCATAGGCAAACACATCCATTCGATAAAGTTGCCATCATGATCTTCATGCCCACCAAAACTGGTTTCGAGCCGAGCACGGAATCCTGCTCCGGTCTGCAGCTCATTGTCACGGTTAAAGATGATAGCCATCTGGATCGCTTTATCTGCACTGATGTAACCATGGATACCCAAATATCAGTTCTAGGCTGCATTTTCCAAGAGGGGGACAACGAAGTCAATCTTATCCGTATCATCCCAACTAGACTTTTTAAAATAAGTAAATTGAACTTCAACATCCGTTAGAAACCGTTTGTTGTCGCTAGTGTCTCTTTGGAAAGCCGTTATGTTGCTTAACCTTTCCGGCTTCTTGGGCTTTGCCGAAGCAGATGGGCCACTGGCATCGCGAGGGCCTTGCCCACACACTCTTTCAAGGAAAGCAGCTAACCTAGCCAGGCGCCGGTCATATCGCCTATTCTTTGCCTCATTCCAGTTGGGCCTTAGCCTTTCTAAGAATGGGGTAAGATCAGTTAGGGAGTCAGCATTATCGTCGGAGGTGTCAGAGGAACTGCAATCACCCAGGGTCCCTTTAGCACTAACATTTCCACCTGGTCGGGGGGGCATTCCCACCACCATTGCCATTAGTGTTTCCACTGTGGGTCTCCCCAGGGCGGTTTTATCTATCAAAGGATCCCGCATCACCCCCCTAACCCCCAGCTTGTGTTTTACCCCCCGGAGGTTGCTCAGGGTTCTCTGGTGGAGGAGGCGGTATCAGGTTACTAGCCGTGTTATTCGCCGTTCCCATATCTAAACCTAGCAGATACTCCAACAAGGACTAGCAAGAGTCTGGATCCCTCGGTGGTCCCACATGTCCTCTTCGCCTACAAAACCGACACTTGGTCATGGTTGAGAAGGTGGGGCCGTGGTCGGAACTCCAGAAGTCTCTGTAGAGTAGTCTGGGCATACTGTAGGCTCATTTTGACACCTAGTACAAGGAAGGTGATAACAATACCTAAGCGGACCCTCAGCATGGGCTGTTCTATACGACATTGACATTCGCATGGCCCTGTACTTGGTGTTGTTTGCGGAAAGCCAGCAACGCCACCCAAGGTATGTGGTCGCTCCAGGGTAAAGGCCGGATATACCTTTATTGAACGTGGTGGAGGGAACAGAGTCCCTCCCATTGAGCCAAATTGGCCCACCACAATTGGTTTGACTGATGCTACAGGGGCCAGTGATAGTGGTGCCCATGTGGGCTTCGACATGATAGGTGATGGTGCATCATCACTCCCAGGAACTAGAGGGGGAATAACTTGGACAGTGGGGTTGGCTTTTGGAGCATGTTGCTTCGGTGTGTTGCCACTTGTTGCTGGTAAAGTCGTTTGTGGTTTCCCCACTCTGGAGGGCTTAGAGCCCATGGCCACACTGGGAGTTCTAGTAAAGTTCTTCTTGGTGTTAGCCAAAGCTAAAGCAACTTCCTCAACAAAGGGGTTGAGTGTGGGCTCCAGTGAGTGTGCCCTCTGTCTGTGGCCCGAGACCGACACAACCCCTGCCTCTGTTAACATCACTTGATATTCCGGGTCCTGCAAAATCTGCATCAAAAGCTCCGCGAAGTGTAACCGAGGTTCCTTCGGCATTGGAGGTGTGACAGTCATGAGGACATCATTTTACGCATCTATCTGGTGACCTTCCTTAACAGCCTTCTCCAAAGCTTAGACCTGATTACTGATGACTTGCTGGTTAACAACTGGTTGCTTAAAGCAGCGCTACTAACCTCGCATCTAGTTGGCAGCCGCATTAACGAATTCCTGCTGAAAGATCTGCTGAGGTTCATCGCTCCAATACTGCATCTGAGCCTCCACTGGTTTGATCTGCTTGCATACTTCATGAAGAATGTACGGCTCGATAAACTGGCAAGTAAATTCTGCGAACAAGCACTCCTCCGGGCAATCAGAGGTAGATCCAGCGGTGAGTGGTGTCTGAGTAAAGAAATGAAATAAACGAACAAGATCGGCAATGACTACATCGTAACATTCTTACAGGATGTCCATTGGAGCCGCCTCTACAAGTGTTGGCATAGCAGGACATTCAACACCATGTAGGTCCATGAAAACCGAGGCTCGTAACCGTAGGTCGAGGGCCTGTTGCGCAACACTGTCAATACTACCAAGGCTGGTAGACATCTTTGTTTCCACACAATGCTTCTTGTGCCAGACAAGCAACTCATACTTGGAAGTTGTCAACAACAATGGTCAATCAATCAAGCAAGAGAGAATGAGTTAAGAGAGAGGTTTGCTTACCAATATAGTGTAACAGGGGTCTCCCCATGTCAAGATAGATCCCAAGCATGGGGCCTTACCAAAGGTTTGTTCGTACTCAAGTGAAGGACAAATATCTCAGGGAGAAAACATTTTCGGTGAATCTTAATATCATTAAGCCGCAGCTTTACTCAATAAGTTCTCAAGAGGAGAGCTGATCGTCTTAGGAGAAGATGTCTTGCATATATGTAAGTAGAATTATATTGCTAGCTCCTCTCCATAACTACTAAGCTCAACACCTTCGCGAGCATGCCCATCTCCTCAGGGCCTCGGGCTAACCCCCTTCCGAATGTTAGCCGGCTCCGCTAGTTCATTCTCCGTCGTGAAGTGTTCATGCAACATCCTGATACATACACTTGGCTGCAGGAGAAAGCTCTTCACATTGTTGTTCTTTTAGTGGCGAACCAACAGGTTACTAATAAGCTAGTCTAATACCGAACTTAGTGTCCCACACATATTCGTCTGTACAAGTCCTGTAGACTACCATTCAATAATGCCGCTACATTTTGCAAGTGTATCGTCTTCTACTGCCTTCACCATAATAGCTCAGACTACGAACTCCCGTGATGAGGCACTTAACTCATTGGCTAACACAGGCGCTACCTGGAGCCTCTGACGTCAAGTACATCAACCAAGACAAGACTACTACGATCTAGAGTTCGCTAACAACCTCTGAATATCTTTTAGTCTTTCGGCTACGCTTCGTTACAGGGCCCCATTTCTGAGGACCGGGGACAAAATAACATAGGTGATGTTGATTAACTGAGAAAAGAAATCATCCAAGTTGGACCAAAACTGACAGAGCTAGATGGATTTGAAGTTATCTAACTTCAAAGAGCTCTATCTTATTCAGTTTGGGTCCAATTTTGACGATTCTATTTTTAATATGCAGTTATTATCCTGATCTTGACGCCCCATTCGTCGGAAACGAGGCGTGGTAACGAACACTGCCTTCGGAACATACTGGAGTTGAGCGTCAACCCCTTATCCGGAGACCTCCTGGGCTTCCGGTACATCTTACATACCAACTACCGTAGGCTTATAAAGATTAGTGGTGTATGCACTCAAGAATAATCGTTTGTGTAACCATTCGATCGCCCCATTCCCCCTCATATATCCTGCCAACAGCTACCGGTCGACCGGACGGCGACAATATATACGGTTTTACGCCACCGTCGTCAATCATAGGCCATTACTAGTAAACAAGCAACTACCCTTTTGTATGCCCAGGACGCACTGTCTGTACATTGGGGCCAAAGGGGGGTGTTGGACTCAGATTTTCCAACGTTTGTTCAAGGCGAGATCTTCATTGGTTCGTAGCTTAATAACGGATTACCGGATTCAACACATATTTGAACCTCCGGTATAATATCTTGTAACAAACAACCCACGGATTTTGTTTGAAACTTCGCATAATCTTTTACAAGCAAGGTAGGGTAATTCCTATCCAAAAGTAGGGTAACCACTTTGCCAAGGTAGGGTAACTATACTCCCTAAGGTAGGTTAACTACCCACCTTAGGTAGGGTAACTCTCCCGGACTCTCAGAGGACTTCCGATCCCGCACCATAGACTTTCCCTTCCTACTCCTTAGGCTTTTCAATTTCACAGTCCAAACATTTTTTACTTTTTTTTTTTTTTTATCATATGTTTATTGATTCGGGCTCAGAAACGTACATGCACCTCGCGCTATGGCATTCAAAAGGCCTTAATTCCAACGCAATTACAAAGGAAACAACAAAACTCAAAACTCTCCACCCCTCCATCAACGAAGCGGAAACATACCCTCAAGCATCGCAAACGATGACTAACAAAACCGGTAGTGGAAATCCGCATCACAAACCAGCAGGGGCAGCCAGGTTAGTCACAAAAGGACCGAACGTCCGAAGAGAAAATCCAACCAAAGGGAGGACTCAAACTCCTGACTAGAAATGAAAGAACATCACGGGGCAATCAACCTGCCCTGATGTCAAGCCTAGAATAGCGCAGTAAGATGCCACCTGAAAAGTAAAAAAATAAACAAAACCAGCAAACCCGCCAGTTGAGTTAAGTGCCAACCATGCTGACCTCCTCCTCCATCTCCTCAGGGTCCAAACCAGGGCGCTGGGGGCGGGAAAGGCAGATGGTAGAGTGGGCGTTGTGGGGTTCTCCACAGTTGACACACCTGACAGTAAGATGACTGCAAGGGCGACCACGAACACAACAAGTGGCTGTGGGGCAGGAGTGATCCGCAGTGGAATGTCTGATGGTGCACCAGAGACAGGTTGATGGGTTGGAGCACTTGGTACTATGGTGGCCAAACCGATGGCAATTGGAGCACTGGGTGAAAGAGTTGAAACGAAGACGACGTTCAGACCTGTAGGTGGAGGAGAAGGCAGAGAGTCTCTTGTTGACGAAGCTGGGTGCCTTTGAACCGGTAATTGAAATGACTATGGTAGAGGCCGCTTTACCGGTGCGGGAGTCATCAGAGGTAAGCCATCTGGGTTGCTGTGTGTGGGCAAGCCCAGTATTGAATGTGGTGAGCTCAGTGGGGATGGTGGCCAGGGGGTAATGTGTAGGTATGCCATGGACCAAGAGGTGCGTGGCTGGGGTATCCAAGTGGACGGTGGTGGTTCCAGGGATCAGGTAGAGGAAGGAAGAGATCCTGCTATTAAGCAAGGATGCCTTCACATTATCCATGGTAGTGAGAGTGACATTGCCGCCCTCAAGCGACACTGTCTTGACGTAGGTGGCTGAGAGAGCTGTGTTGATGCTGTCTCTGAGCTGGATGGCAGTAGAGGTGAGGGGGGAGCCATCACGTTTGATGACAAGGCGTCTCTCTCTCATGGTGATGGACTTCTTGGGCTGTGGAGCCTTAGAAGGGTCAAGGGGTTTCGCCTCTATTGCAGTAGGCTTGGGAGTGTGGGGAGGTTTTCTCTTCCTACCTTTCCTTGCGACAGTGGCGCAAGTGGGAGGACCAGAGGAGGGGATGTGTGCAGGCGGTGCAGGAGGAGCCAGGGCGGCAGGTGGCTCAGGGGGAGTCCGTGAGGCCGGGGGGGGTTAGGGTGGCGAGGGAGCTGTGGTGGGGGCAGCAGGGCGGTTGGGGTCCGCGATGTGGAGGACCTCTATTTCCTCGCGAAGAGACATGAGCTCCTGAGTGACGAAGTCCAGGGCTCTCCTGTATGTGGTGTTGGTTTGACGAAACACTTGAAGAAGGATGGCTACTTCAGGTGGGGTCTCGAATTCAGGTATCTGTAGTTCAATGGCACACTTCACCAAGAGACTCTGGAAGTAGGTGGAATCCATGTGATCGATCTCCTCATCATCCCTCGTGAGGACTGGGAGGTGGGGCTGGGTGTTACTGCGTTGTTGTTTTTAAGAGGGGGGTTCACCAGGAGGGAACGATGGGAAGGTGGGGAGGAGGGAAGTTTCAGCACCACCAAGGGGCGTGAATCTAGACCCATAGGAGGGAGGATTCGGGTTGCGCCTTTGGCCCTTTCCCTTTCCATTGCGGGAGGGACCTGGCGAAGATGACGTAATTGTAGAGTAAAGGCTTTCCCTGTGAGGGGTAAGTGAGGAAGCTGTGAGTCAAGGTTTTCAGCCAATGGGGGAAAGCCTTGGCAAAAAACTTGGTGTGGTTTTTTCAATCGCTGTGGTTGTAACGGAGACAGAGCATGTCATAGTCTAAGCATTACCATTTGCTTTTTGTCCACATGATAACCATTCGGTAGAGTTTCGAGACTAGCCTAACGGTAACCTTTCTGGGCTCCCGCATGCGATAAGACTAAGTCTACTGTAAGATCCATCAGGTTCGTTACACTCTACTTCTGAGACCTTAACACAAAACCGGATGAATAGCGCGAGATTTGCTAACAGAGCTCGACTCCAAAATAGGGCGTATTGATCTGAGGGCAAAGGAGACTCTAGACCGATAACATATCCCCTTTGAGACCGGCAAACTCTCAACAACGCTTAGTGCCAAATCTAGAAGATATTAGAACAAGAGTAAAGGAAGTAGAAGAACTTGCATATGAAGAACTAGAGAATCTCTAGATAAACCATTCTATCATCACCTCAGCACTTGGTACTACATGGGAACAGGCGGAGTTAAGACAGATAATGGAAGCAGAAAAGATCTGTCAACAACTGGAATGACCACAAGTCAGTCAATAATTACATACCAACCTAGGAACAACTGATGCACAATCCTTCGCCAGAGACCTTTGGCTAGAACAAGAAGTTAAAACCTTGCAGTCATATCGTGATGAATTAGCAGGAGAATTGGTGGCACAAAACAAGGTGACCAAGGATGTTAGTGAACAAATTGCAAGAAACGACAGGATAAACAGAGAATACAAATCCCGCAAGGATGCAAAGATCTGTGAATTGAAAGAACTGCTGGAAACCTTATTAGCCAAGATTAACCAACGACAAGCAGAGGTCGATGGAGAAGGAAGAGATCCACCTCAGAAGGCTACACGTGCGGTGGGCCAGGTTCCTCAGGAGAACAGGAAAACGAAAGAAAAAGCAATTGAAATACTGGAGAGGTAAACAGGGCCTAGCGGTGGTGGGAAAGAACCAACAGAAGAACCAATGAACACCACGGGACATGCTAAGGATGACAAGGACAATAGCTCATCAAGTAGTTGCAGAGACGATGAAAGCTACGACAGCCCTGACCAGGACCAATGAATATGGCAACAAAAAAGGTGGTCATTTGGGCATGGATTAACTACAGAATAGGACTTGGACTACAAAAAATGCAACTAGTGATGGATGTAGTGAGTAAAGGAATAGCTGGTATAAACAAGAAAGATACTATCGTACTACAATTATTGGAAGCGAAGAACTACCAGAGTGAGGAGACAAGGTTACTCCAGTGTGGAGATTATTTCTAATAAAAGCCATAACATTAGTAAAAACAAATATAAAGTACACTATTCGCAATTAGTCGAACTACAGAAAGGAATCTTACGCATTTCACAAATTGGTACCTATGCGCCATAAAGCATAAATACGGCCTTAAAAGAGTAGAGGGGCTCATCCTTTGGCAACGTTTCTGTCAGGGAATAACCAACCGATACACCAGTACTGCAAATGACCGTGAAGTACTACTAGATATGAAAAGGTTAAATATGAGGAAAAGATTTCCAAGCTCTTGTTAAAAATGGAGAACCTTAATACTAAAGTACAATTAACTGATATTGCATGGCAGAAAATGTTGGAAGACAAGGTACCATTACCGAAACTGGAAAGACTTTCCTTGAAAAGGTATGACTTGGACACAGAATGGTTGGGAATATTGAGAAAATGTGGGGAACGTTATGAAGAACCTGAACTAGATCGATGAGTGTCTACCGGAGAACAGTCAAGCCAAGTCAACTGTGAGGCAGATGGAGTTCCAACACCCCCCTCTGGTCCTGATGTAGGGCCCGGATGTCGCATGCAGCACAGTTTGTAGTTGCTAGTTACCAGCAAAAATTGCAGAATTGGCAGCATTCCCATAACACCGTATACGTCGTCACCGTCCGTCCGACCGGAAGCTTTTCGCAGGATCTATCACAGGGATAGTGTGCACTGCACATACAGCTCGAATCCAGTATCTGTTACAAGTGATATCTACATGAGCAGGAAAAACTACCAAATCAGAAAATCAATAATGGCTTCATGTTGGCCGAGGACGAATAGTCATAGGTCTGCAAGAACGGACAGGAGTTAAGGAGATGTAGCTGCAAGCCCACTCTTGCTAGGCAAATCAAAGAAGCGATAGAGAACTAAGCCTACCAATTCCACCTGAAGACAATGCAGTCATGCCTCTGCCTTGTCACCGTTGTCTGATATTGAGACAGATCACCACAGTAACAGAGGAACGACTGGTATGTTCGCAAATTGGGTGGCATGCTCAGACTAAGTTCATATAACAAAGACATCATTTACTTCCGACTGGCGGAATCTTGCACAACCTCAGGAAGACGAAGTAAAATAAGCCGATTGACCAGAAGCAAGGAATTATTCAGGGTCTACGGGTATTCTCACTCAAGATTGATAAGACGAAAGACTAGAAGTTGTTGCGGAGGTACTTAGTTAGTATAGGTATTGGATATACTGGCCGCTGAAACTCACGCGCGATATAAATATAAGAGTTCCTGACCAGCAATTAGACAGACAGCTACAGAGCAGAGATCTTATCAATATAACAAGTTTTTATCTATACTTCATATTCTTAGTAGTTTTAGCAAAATGAGTATTAGCGATTAAATCACGATGCCTTCCTTACACTACTCTGTTATCGAACACTTAAAACACTTAACCTTACTCTACTGAGCTCTGAGTTGGTTACGCATAACACTATATCGATAATCTGTTTGTCACCGAGGTATGATCAACACAAATGGTGTCAAATGATCTTGACAATACTTGCTATTATCCTTTGTTACTATTTGTTCTTCATCTTAAAGAACACAGCGGCTACATGGGACGTATCTGAACCCCTTCCCGGGTACTTAACGTCCTCTAAGGACAAAGACGATTACGACGACTGGAGCCAGACAAGTAGGGTAGCCTTACACTAGCTTGTTCTATTGAACCTCCAGTAACCAGACACAAGGAAAAGAACCTGAAAACAGTGAAGCAGCGAAGGACACATCGCAGAGCGTAGTCGCAGAAAGAACTGATCTGGAGACATCCTTGCAGTGAAATTGTTCATAACTTTGACGACAAAGTTATTCCTATAACACAGGGTAAAAGAGGCCTTTGTGGGTGGTAACTGCATGACTTAGAGAAAATACGATATCCCTTGCGAAGGATACATTAAACTATTAATGATCGTGCGATCAATCCGTCCATGGTCAAAATCCTGGCCGATAAAATCGTTAAGGACTGTTGGTCCACTGGATGATTCCTTTTCTACCGCTAAATTTATGATTCGAAACCAAGCCCAGAAACTTACTCAGATATCGCATTAAGGATTATGGGAGTAGACCAAATCATGGGGGAAAACTTAGATGATGATGCTGTTGACCAACTTTCAACAACAACTTTGGAATCACCACCGGTTCCTGGAAGTTTTATTCCATGTCAAAGCGGAACCCGTGTACTAAGGCCTTCTTCAAGGGTTGACAAAAGGCGATCACAGCGCGAGATGGGGAGATTGATATAACCAACCCTGGTGGGACTAATGAAACCCTCGCTCAGTTTCCACGAAAACTATTCCACCTCGCTCCATGGACCTCTAACTAAGGCCCGGCGAAATGCGAGAGACTTCTTAACTGAACTTGACTCGGTAATAGGACGTAGTGACTGGATGGCAAAGGAAACCCAAGATAGGCAACATATTACTTTCAATACTTTCACAAACTCTCAACAGCGCCTGGTGGGAGACTTGGAAGACATTCAGACAAGAGTTTAAGAAGGAGAGGAACTAGTACATGAGGAAATTGAAAATCTCGCGAAAAATCTAGAAATGGTTACCTCAGCACTTGGTACAGCATGGGACTGGTACGAATTAAGACGAATGGCCGAAGAAAATAGGAGTCATCAGCCACAGGAGTGACAACAAGAAGTATGTCAGCAATTGCATAGCAACATAGGAACGACTGGTGCGCAATCCCTAGCTCGAGACCTATTATTAGAAATGGAAGTTAATACCTTACAATTATAGTGTAACAAATTGGTAATGGAAATAGCTACATAAAGGGAGGAAAACGAGGACGTAAGAGCACAAATAGCAAGAAACCAGGATGTCAACAAGGAATTCGATGCCCGGAAGGATGCAGAAATCCGGGAATTGTAAAGACAGTTGGACAATTTGTCAGCACAGGTTAACCAACGACCATCAGGTGCTGACGAAGGAGAAAGGTATCCACCTCTGGGCACTGCACCTAAGGATAGCCAAAATTCTCAAGGAAATCAAAAAAGGAAAGTGACAGGACCCTGAGCGACAAGAGGCAGGAGCAGGGCCTAGTGGTGGTAGAAAAGGACCGCCTCAAGGTCCAAGTGATAACCCATGGCATCCAGGTGATGACGATGATGTTGACGATAGCTCATCAAGTAGGTCTTCAGACAGTAATTGCTAGGGGTACTCTGATGGAGGCCGAAAAAGGTGGAAACGAAAACAACATTGCGCCACGCATGGAATGAGGTCATAGGAAGACCTGGACCACGAACGAATGCAACTACTTATAGAAGCGGTAAGCAAAGGACTGGTAGGTGCTAAAAGGACAAAGGCCACACCAACGCAAATCTTCGTAGCTAAGGACTACTAAAACCTGAAAACATGGCCACCGCAATGCGAAGATTATTTCCGTCGAAACCCACAACAATGAGAAAAACACATGCATAAGACACAATATGCAATCAGTCGGACCAAGGGGGAGAATATCGCGCACTTCACGAATGGGTATCGATGCGCTATGACTGGTGAACCAGGCTATAAAAAGATCGCAAGGGCTCACGGACAATGTTTTTGTTAAGAAATTACTAACAGTTATGCTAGTACTGTAGAGGACCGAGAGGTACTATGAGATATGGATAAGGTAGAATACGAGGCAAAGAGTTCCACTCTCTTATGAAAGATGGAGAACCTAAACATCAAAGTACAAGTAACTGGTATTGAGTGGTTAAGAAAGTTGGAAGAAAAGGTACCACCACAAATACTGGAACAACAGTCCTAGAGAAAATATGATCTCAATGAAGAATGGTTAGTTGCATTAAGGGAATGTGGTGAACCTTATGAAGAATGAAAACTAGGTCAATGAGTCTCTACACGAGAAAGCCAGGTCAAGATGACAAACAGGAAAGACCGAGATGAGGAAAGAGGTAGAACCAAAACCTTCAAAAAGAGTAAGCTGTAGACCAATGCCGAACGCGCACCATATAAGGCGACCAAACAAGAAGGTAGGACCGCAACGTTGAATAAAGCTGAAAAATTAGGAAACCTCACAAAATAGGAGTAAATGCACAAGGGCATTCGGGAAAAAATGATTTGACGAAAGGAGGAAAAATATCCAATATACATGATGTGGTTAGACGAACCATAAATGGGAAACTTGCCGGAAGGATGCACAAGTAACAGTAAACCAAAGGGCTCCTTGGAAAGGTACTCGCAAGGAAGATCGGAATAATTATCAACGCAATAAGGGTTGTCTACCAGTGAATTTGTTTAATGGAAACCAACCACGCCCACAAAAGACACAAGTCGCGCGGATGGAAAGGACCACTCGGGTTTGAAAAAAGATTTGAGATCATGAAATGGAGTACTAAGAGAATTGGGAACCAACGGCGATGGCGATCGGCTAGTCTATACCACTGGTACTTCAATAGGCGTGCAGGTCTAAAGGAATCAAAGAATCGATGAGAGGAACACCTTTCCCACTCACCGTTGGTAAGAACCGCTGACACATCAAGCAGGGAAAATAAATGATGGTAGTCGGACGCGTGTTCCTGAAACCCAAAGGTCTCCAATAAGGACAAACTTGGGATTAAAACGAAGTCAGGAGAAATCATACTAGAGAGAGTCAGTAGGGGCGAGGGAGATGACCATTGTGAGTAAGGAGGAATACTTCGCTTAAGCGCCATTATCGGATGCACTTGGGACAAGGGTCTAGACTTGCTACTCATGAACAGAGTTTCCCTCCAATGGATTCGGCGGTACCAACATCTGAATTCTGTGACGGATATGATCTCATGAAATGAGGGTGGAGAACAAGGGCAGGAAGGAGGGAACTTGGTAATTCGCCAGCCCTATGAACCTGATGGTAATACTATCTACCAGTCTGGACGATCGTGGATACCCCCCAGACAGGACCTGCAGGTTGTACAAGTAGGATGAGAGGGAACCCTTTGGCAAGGGGTAAACACTACTAGTATTGGGCTGCCTGATGACCAAAAAGTTGGTGGATGGAAAAACGGGCATGCAATCCAATAACTCCTTGCTCTCTCCTCAAGTGTTGGTGGAATGCCAAATGACCTAGATAAGAACCCTATCAAGGAAAAGGCTAACAGGAACTAGTTTGGCTGAGGAGGTCTAATTGACTGAAACTACGTGGGCATGGTCTCAAACATCCTTAAAATGTCTCCAAAACAAAATACTGACAGGTTTGTCCAGGGCCGGAAGAGGGCAAAGATACCTCGTCCCAGACGATAAAATTGCCTAGATGGTATCGCACACATCAGGACGGAAGGAGAAAGAATCCAGGTTCTTGAGTTATTAGATTCTGGTTCAAATATCTTCCTAATTAACGCTTACCTCGTACGAGAATATGATATTCCCTATAAAACGAGACAAAATCCTTCTGAAATCTTAAGTTTCAATGGCTGGGCCACTGCAAGCGGTGGAAAACATTTTACTTGTGTAATTTGGTTAAAGATCATTACAAACTCCTACCGCTTGGAAATCTCCTGCGAAATCGCAGATGCAAGAAACTACAACCTTATTATTCCTTTAGGGTAGTGTAAAGACCCCCACCTGACAAATTTTGAACACCGAGAGAATTGGTATTAATCGGAAAAATCTTTTCCGGACCACGAAATCGCTGCTGGATTGGGGGGTATATGGTCGTATGACGAGACGGTAGTTATTGAACAAAATGCGCAAGTCATAGGATGAGTACAGTGTAAGGTAGAACAAGTTGTGAACATCATACATAAAATCCCCAAATAATACCACAATTATGTTCCACTTTTCGAGGAGGAAGTTGCAAGGCAAATGCCCCCTTGGAGAAAATGGGATCATGCTATTAGAATTAAGGATGGGGAAGAACCACTTTATCGACCAATTTACCCGTTGTCGGCAATGCAACCGAAGAAACTCAGAACGTACTTCGTTGCAATGCTTCAATAAGGCAAAATGCAACCAAGTCGATCACCTGCCGGGACTCCTATTCATTTCCTTCCAAACGCATATTGGAAACTACCACTAGTAGTTGAATACTGAGGTTTAAATTCAGTTACCATCGCGGACAGATAACCAATACCTATCATGAGGGGACTCAGAGACCAAGTGGCGGGGTCCAAGATTTTCTTTAAAATTGAACTTAAAAAGGTGTACACTTGGTGCGAATAGCCGAAAGAGACGATTGGAGATCTGCATTACGATGCCGTTACGGCTACTACGAGTACATGGTAATGCTCCACGGATTACTTAACGAGCCCGCTACTTTCCAATGAATGTTGCATCAAATACTGCGCGAATTTCAAGACCAAGCAGTTGTTGTCTACTTAGATGACATCCTGATATACTCGGAAAACGAGAAAGACCATATTCAGCTGGTTAAAAAGGTTCTGCAGAAACTATTAGGGAACTAGCTAGTAGTCAACCTAGAAAAATCAATATTTCATGTGAAAGAAGTTGAATTTTTTGGTTACATCTTCAATACCTTAGGAGGGGAAATGAGCGAAAGAAAAGTCAAGTCCTTAAGAGAATAGAAGGCGCACACTTCAGTTAAGGAAGTCCAAGTCTTCAGGGAATTTGCTAATTTTAACTGACTTGTCATTTGAAACTTCTTCGCGATTTACAAGCCAATCACGGAAACCTTAAAAGTTGACCTAAAAAGCTTTTATTGGGGCACTGAACAGAACACAGCCTGCGAAATTTTGAAGGAAAAATTTGGTACCGTACCCATACCTAGTCATTTCCATCGTGGGCGAGACACAGTAGTGGAAACGGATGCAAGCGATTTCGCCCTCGGTTGCGTTCAGTCACAAATTCAAGACCAGGAATTCCGTCCGGTGGCATTCCATTCAGGAAAATTAAATCCCGCGGAACGAAACTACAAAATTCATGACAAGGAATTACTAGAAATAATGGGAGCATTCAAGGCATGGAGAAATTACCTTTTAGGCACTGAAAAGCCCGTTACAGTTTATAGGTACCACAAAAATCTACAACATTTTCTCACTACAAAGAAATGGAATGTAAGGCAAATCCGCTGGGCACAAGCACTAGCAGAATATAATTTCAAAATTGTATACCGACCAGGCACAAAAGGAGGAAAACCTAATGCCGTAAGATAACGGCCAGAGTACGATCTAGGGAAGGGAGCTACATGTAGCGAACAGTCTATTTTAAAGCAGCAACATTTTCAAATCCTTTTAACATCAGCAGAGAGCAACTGTAACGACCCTGCTGGATCTTACAGTAGACTTAATCTTATCCCATGCCAGAGCCCGGAAGGGTTATGGTTAGGCTAGTCAGGTAACTCGGTCAAAGGGTTACCATGTGGACTAAGCAAATGTTAATGCTTAGATTACGAACGAGAAAAGGTATACCGGGTAGGTAGGGAAGTCTACGCTGCGAGTTGGGAAGGTCTCCGAGATTTCCGGCGAGTTACCCTACGTAAGGCAGGTAGTTACCCTACCTTAGGGAGTATAGTTACCCTACCTTGGTAAGCAGGTTACCCTACTTTTGAATTGGAGTTACCCTACCTTGAGTGTAAAAGGTTACGCGAAGTTTCGGGAAAAGTCTTAGGATTGGTTACTACGGGAGATTATAAAGGAGGTTCGAATCTGGGCTCAATCGGGTAATCCGTTGTTGGGCTAAGAACCGTAGAAAATCTTGCCTTGGGCGAACATTAAGAAATCTGAGTCCAACACCCCTCTCTGGCCCCGATGTACAGACAATGCGGCATGGGCCAACTATAGGGAAGTTGCTGGTTTACTAGTAAAAGCCTGTGATTGAAGGCGGCGGTGTAATACAGTATACGTTGTCACGGTCCTTCCGACCGGAAGCGGTTCGCAGGATATATGAGGGGGCACGGGGCGATCGAATGGTTACACGAGAAGTGATTCTCGAGTGCGTACACCACTGATCCTTATAAGCCTACAGTGGTAGGTAGGTAAGGTATACCGGAAGCCCTGGAGGCCTCCGGTTAAGTGGTAGACTTTCTACTAGCGTATGTCTCTGAAAGACTGTAAGATATCTGAAGGTTGTTAGCGAGCTCTAGATCGTGGTAGTCTTGTCTTGATTGAGGTGGTTATCGTCAGTGGCTACAGGTAGCGCCCGTATACACCAATGGCTCAAGTGTCTCATCGCGGGAGTCCGTAGACCAAGTTATCCTTTCGAAGACAGTGGAAGACAATAGACTTGTCAAACGTAATGGTTGTCTACGAGACTTGCATAGACGAATACGAATGGGACAGTGAGTTCGATATTGGACTAGGTTATCAGTAACCTGTTAGTTCGCCACTAACAGGACTGCGATATGAACAGTTTTCTCCTGCAGTTGATTGCATGTATCAGGATACTGCATGAACACTTCACGTCGGATAATGAACTAGCAGAGCCGGCAAACATTCGGTGGAATGTTAGCCCGAGGCCCAGAGGAGATGCGCATGCTTGCGGTACTGGTGAGCTTACGAGTGATGGAGCAGAGCTGGCAATATAATTCTACTGAAGTATATGAGAGACCTCTTGTCCTAAGACGATCAACTATCCTCTCGAGAACTTATTGAGTAAAGCTGCGGCTTAACAAAATTAAGTTTCACCGTTAAGGTTTTCTCTCTTACATATTTGTTCTACACTTTGCGTACAAAGCTTCGGTACGGCCGTATCCTTGGGATCCATCTTCCCACAGGCAGCCCCCGTTACAGTATATCGTTAAGCGAACTTTTCGCTTCACTCATTCTCTCCTGATTAATTGCTTGACCATTGTGGAAAACATCATCCGAGTACGAGTCGCTTGTCTGGTACAAGAAGCATCGTGTGGAAACGAAGATATCTGCCAACCTTGGTAAAGTTGACCGTGCTGCCCAGCAGGCCAATGACCTCCGTTTACGAGCGTCGGTTTTCGCCGACCTACGAGGTCTTGAAATGCCTGCTATGCCCACACTTATCGAGGCCGCCCCGATTGACATTCCCGAAGAATGTTCGGATGTTATCGTTACCGACCACGATCGTTTATTTCACTTCTTCACCCAGACCTCTCTTAAGGCTGGATCTACTGCTGATTGCCCTGAGGAGTTCACGTTTGCAGAGTTTACCCGACAGTTCATCGAGCCATACATTCTTCATAAAGTAGGTCAACAGATCAAAGGGACAGAAACTCAGATGCGATGCTGGAACGATGAATCTCAGCGAATCTTCCAGCAAGAACTCGTTGATGGGGCAGCCAACTGGATGCGAGGACAACAAAGGTACTTCAAGCAACTGTTTGTCAACCAGCAAACCATTAACAATAGGGTCCATGCCTTAGAGCGGGCAGTAAAGGAAGGTCACCAGATAGATGCGGAAAACTATGTCATCATGACAGTCGCACCTCCGATGCCGAAGGAACCTATATTACACTTCGCGGAGCTTTTGACGGAGATTCTGCAGGACCTGGAATATCAAGGCATGTTAACGGAGGCAGGGGTAGTCTTGGCCTCAGGCCAGAGTCAAAGGGCACTCTCGGCTGAGCCATCACTTCACCCCTTGGTTGAGCAAGTGGCGGTAGCTTTATCTTTGACGATGACTAGGAAAACCTCTACCCAAACTCCCAGTCCGGCTAGCGGTTCAAAGCCCTCCGGAGTCAGGAAACAGCGAAACATTTCGCCGGCAACTGGTGGTAATGCACCAAAGCCACGCGCTCCAAAGACGCACCCTACCATCCAAGTGATTTACCCTCCAGGTCCTGGAAGTGATGATGCACCATCACCCATCACACCGAAGCCTACTTGAATACCTCCACCACCGACTCCTGCGGCATCAGTCAAGTCAATCGGAGTAGACCTGTTCGGCTCAACGGGCGAGGCTCTGTTCCCTCCGCCACGATCGGTAGAGGTATCTCGGGCCTTTACTCCGGAGCGACCACACATCTGGGGTGGCTTTGCTGGTTTTCGGCAAGCAACACCAAGGACAGGTCCATGTGAACGTCAATGTCGCTTAGAATACCTCGCACCGGAGTGTCGTGTTCGGTATGTACATCACTTCCCTTGTACCAGGCGTAGTGATGAACCTGTAGTACGCCTAGATCACTCTTCAGAGACTCCCGCACCTCAGCCCCCGGTCCCACCTCCTCAACCAAGACCACCCAAGTGTCGGTTTTGTAGGCGAAGAGGACATGTGGGACCACTGAGTGATCCTGATTCTTGTGAGGCCTTTGTGGAATATCTGGTGTGTTTAGGTATGGGAACAGCGAACGATACACCTAGTACCCCGATACCTCCTCCTCCACCCAAGAACCCTGAACAACCTCCAGGGGGTAACACCCAAGCTGGAGATCAGGGGGGTGATGAGGAATCCTTTGATGGATACAATCGCCCTGGGGAGACCCACAGTAGAAATACTGGTGGCACCGGTGGTGGGAATGCTACCCCACCTGGTGGAAACGTCGGCGCTGAAGGGAACCCGTGTGATTCCGGTCCCTCTGATAGCTCTGACGATGATGCTGACTCCCTACCTGATCTTACCCCATTCTTGCGACGGCAAAAGCCCAACTGGAATGAGGGCAAGAATAGGAGATATGACCGTCGGTTGGCTAGGTTGGCTGCCTTCATTGGAAGAACGAGTGGGCAATCCTCTCGTAACGCCACTGAGCCCTCTACTTCGGTAAGGACCAAGAAGCCGGAAAAGTAAAGTAACATAACGCCTTTCATAGGAGACACTACCGACACTAAACGGTTCATCACGGACGTCAAAGTCCAATTCACATATTTCAAGAAGTCCGGTTTGGACGACATGGATAAGATTGGCTTGGTCGTTCCACTCTTGGAGAATGCAGCCAAGAACTGGTATTTAGGTATCCATCATTACATCAATGAGGATGAAACAATGCGGATGGGTATCATCTTCAATCCGGACAATGAGCTGTGAACCTGGGCAGGATTCCGCGCTCGGCTTGAAACCAGTTTTGGTGGGCATGAAGATCATGATCACAACCTTGTTGAATGGATGCGTTTGTCTATGAAGCCTAAGAAGGTTGACAAGTACCTCGATAAAGTGGTTGACCTCGCGGCCAGCCTGGAATACACCGCTTCAAAGCAAACAATAGATAAGATTCGGATAGGGATTACTTCTGAGTTGCGAAACGCATGTGCGTTAAAGCAACCACATCCGACCGAAGCCGGTGCATATATCGATCTACTTCATCTAGTTGGCCATACCCTTCAAGACAAATCTAACTTTGGTAAAACGGTTGCGAAAGACCATGGTGGGTCAAGCAAGGACAAGGCTAGCGATAAGGGCTCTTCCTCGAAGAAGCAGCGGAAAAAGAAGAAGGGATCGGGTAAGTCAAAATCCCAACCCTCCCAGACGAATAAGACTCCTCTGGTTGGAGAATCCGCGTATGCCATCGCTCATAAGGGCATTCAGGATAACCTAACCGAAAAACAGCGCAAGTCTGGGCAGTGCTCTAAATGCGGGCAGCCTGGCCACTTCTGGCGGAAATGCACCTCGTCTTCCCCTGTGGTTCCTTCAGCAAAGGGAAAAAATCAGCGGTCCGCTAATGAGGCAGGTCTTCAAGAGGCTCAGGCTAGCAAGGTTAAACACATTGAAGCTGCTCCTTCTTTAGCAGGCGATAAGAAACTCCTTGAAGTACGTCAAGCCTCCCCACAGATTATGGAGGTTGAGACGGAGGAATCGGACTAAGGTGAGTCTGTCATCAGGAGCAAACGAAATTACAAGAAACTAATGAGCCTCTAGATGAATGAAGGGGCTGATCATTGGATTACCAGGAACAAGGCGAGAATCCGGGAGGAATCTTGGTTATGTTAGATGTTCGAGGTTGCGTTCTTTATTTCTTTTGTCATGGGTTTTTCTTTCGAATCAAGGTTATTGGTTTTCCTTATAGGTTCGTATTGCTAGGAGAGTTTCCATGGTTATGTATTGTCTTTGTTCTTAAAAAAGTTTACTACGTCAAGCCGGACTTGATTAAGCAATCAAAGTTGATTCCCAGTTTACCTGAGGAGGGTTTAATACCCGAAATCATGCAGGAGTGATAGTAAACATTCCCAGCCATTTATATTATTATTGAATTTTCACGACCCGTTGTGGCCGCCGATGTGTCGAAAGGCAAGGGATACTACCATCAAAATGGTTAATGAATTGAGACCTACAAAGCGATTAAGGGTACAAGACCCTCCAAAACATACTAAGTCTATCCGTGTCAAGGTACGACTGCAATGGAAACTTGGAGCAAGGAAGAGTACTGCCGAGGCTACACTCTTACTAGATAGCGGTGCTACAGGCCCAGTCCTTAGTACTCGCTGGGTTAAGGAAACCCAAATGCCATGTGTGCGGCGAACAAAATCTTGTCCAATCTCAGATACGAGTCGAAATCACATACCCGGATCGGGTATTCACTACACCAAGGAGGTGAAAATGCGTATTGGAGACCACATGAATAAGATGCGATTTGAAGTC
>QLOI01004133.1:0-24363 GCA_003313605.1 Tuber umbilicatum | reverse complement strand
GTGGGGGGGCGCAGAGTGGGGGAGTAGGGGTTTTGTCGCTCATGATACTTTTTTCGTTTCTTTAAATAATTATCATTATAATTAAGTTTTTTTGTCACGTCTTGTTGTTTTGTTCAACACACCGGTTCTCCAGCATTAGAGTGACGACGCCTTGGTGCATAAATCAAAGTCTGGAGAAATGTAAGCGAATAATCCGGACAAGTCAAGGGATTATCTAACCTCTTGTGCGTGGGAGTAGAGTATTTCTTGGAGATGCTCCCCGGGGTCCATCTGGTTGGAGTGGTAAGAGCAGATGTCTTTTCTTTCTTGGAGTGCGGGGAGCTTTAGTCCGTTGACTGAAATTCGGATCGTCCTCCACTACATCATCCAACTCTGCAATTTCTCCCACATCCAACAAATCCTGATCCCACTCTGGGTCCACCTCACCATCCTCATCACCCGCTTTGCGTCTTTTGGGCCTGAACGGCCACGTACAAACCGACTACTGCACAACCTCATAAAATCACACTGTCTCCACAAGCCCTCCGGATTCTGAGGTAAAAGCTCCTGAGAAGGATCAGCGCTTTCCTGACATGGTACAAAATCACCTCTCATCAAGTGTTGGACCCCATCAATTGACATCCCCAAATCCGTTATTCTTGTCAAACAAGCTATCCCGGGCTAAAGGAGTTAGTAAATTTCACGAGATTTTATGGTATTTGCCCGCCGCTTCGATATCCAGTTTCGCAAATGGTGTACTCGTACTGTACCACCCCCTTCTATTATCCGGTTAGCAATAATACCACCATGGTAGCCGAAACATGCCGAACGTAACGAGATACAGCACTTGTATCGCCACTACAAGGGGCACGACAAACTTCCTAAGCAGCTATATTCCCATTCGGCAAAGCCTTGGTGGAAGGGGGTTTCTCTTCGACCCGACTGACCCTGGGCTGATTTCTTTTTTCGGTCGAAATGACGTGGATTATCGAGGCATTGAGGGTGGAGGAACTTGCTCTGGAGGAGGCATCGATCGAGGTCTGGAGGTTAGAGCCGTTGCCAGATATGAGCACGAGCATTCGTGGAGTCATTCTGGTAGAATTTTAGTACGGGAAGATGTGCTTGCTAATGGTTATTGGTGGTAGAGGGTGCGGGGTTAGAGATACCTAGTGGTGTGCGGTGTGGACCAGTTTAGTCTAGGACATCGGTGAATGTTCCGTGGTCGGCGAATTCTCTAGCGTTTGACACTACCGTGATGGGATGGGATGACAAGGAGGAATGGTCTTTGTAGGAGGCTTCAGGACTCACAGAACTATATTTATATATGATTTAGCACGGGACAAATCTTCGTGTTTGATAAAAAAAACCGTCTTGACATGTCTGATCCCACGACGGTGGCGAGCCAAGTTACAGTACTCGCCAAAATCAAAAGTCTGTCCCCGACTTTTACCTATGCGCCGGCCTCTGGGTTTAGAACTGCATTTCCCCTCATGGCAACGGGTGGTGTCCCAATAAAAAAAAAAGATGAAAAATCATGATGAGGTTCTAGTAGCTTGCAAGTAATTAAGCATGATAGTTATTTTTACCATTAACAGAAATACACCTCCGCATGATCGTTGGCAATCTGGATATTTCCCAATTGATTTCCTCTACTGTAAGACTATTCCATGCATCCCATAGTGCCTCCTTCATCCTACCCACAGTTGTGATACGGTCTTTCCCACGGCGACGATATTGAATCTTTTTCCAAAAAAGATCCCAGATATGTTTGATTGGATTGAAGTCGGGAGAGTTTGGTGGCCAGGCAACTTTTCGTACTCCTTGCTTTACTCATTCACGATTTGTGTAGAAGGAGTTATGTGCCGGAGCACCGTCTTCCATAAGTACCAAGTCTGGATTTTGTCGAAGGAGTCGTTGGCATTCAGGCCATAGGATAGGTGATGCAACATGCTTGACATACCGCCAAGCATCAATTCCTCCTTTTTTTCCCGTTCTCTTTAGCTTTTCAATTCTCCAAGCCTTTTCTCTCCATGTCTGTGTTGTCTTCAGTGGAGGTTCACCACGGTCCTGTACATATTGGTATAATTAGAATCAAATATAGGATATATACTAGAATATGATAATATAAGTTACCTTTGCTTCTTTCCGAAGCCTCAATGCTTCTTGTAGCTCCTGCTTCTTTAGAATCGCATACTCCTCTGAGGCCTTCCATTCAGCTGTAGCCTGCTCCTGCTCCTCCACAATAATTGAATTTATAAGATTCATCTCTTCAGCTGCCTCTTTCTTTTCCTGCTCGCTCTCTTCTTCCCATACATAAAATGGCCCTTTATAGTTCCAACTAATCATCCCCCAACACATCACTGAGTTTCCAACCTTTTTCTTTATAGTTCCCATACAATCCTCATGCCATTTCTCGTCTTTTGATCGCCAGACATAAGAGGGACCATATGTATCACCAATAACAATCGACATTTCATCCGTAAAGCCCCAATTCACCCACTCAACCTCAGGACGCCAGGCAGAATGTTGTTCACAAAATTCTTTCTGAATTTCACAGTTATCGGAATCCAGTATAAACTTTGTATTTTCTCTATACTGCTTGATACCATGTTTGTGTAGTATGCGAAGAACGGTTGATGGAGAAATAGTTTTGTCTATGCCAGATGAAACACAAAGATCCTCCAGGCACATCCGTCGTGTGTTGAAATTCTGCCGTACAGTTGCCACTACTTGATCCTCTTCTTGACAAGTAAGAAGGTGATGACGGCCAGATCGAGGTTGAGGATCTAGGATATCGGGTTCCAGACAAACAGAAAGTGGTGGATCTGGTTCAACGTCTATAGAAACTCCCATCTTAGATCAAGCTCGACTTTTAACATCTCGGACAAGTTTAGCACAGGTATTTGATGGAATTTTGAGTTGTTGACTGATGTCTGGAAATCGCTTTCCTGCATAGCGGAGGCTGATAATACTCAATCGGCGACGAGGTGTAATCTGTTGTCCTTATCCAATATTAGTATAGGCCTTTTGTTTTTCAATTTTCCTATGAGAATACCTTTTGTGTACTCGGTCATCCTAGGTTCTGGTATAAGGAGCGTGAGATCCGCATTGCTCAGTTGATACTACTACTCGTAGAGACCTTGAGAAGGTTGACATCATATTAGCATATGAGACGCCACCTGTTGCCATGCCAGTGAGGGAAGCGCAGTTCCAAACCCAGAGCCCGGCGCATTGGTAAAGGTCGGGGACAGACTTTTGATTTTGGCGAGTACAGTACGGTACCGTTATTCACTCTAGTGAGCAAAAAAAGACATGTTCAAGTACCGGTAGGGTAACAAAAAAATTACCCGTATGATACGGTACTCGGCAATGGCCCTGTTCGTAGCTCGCCCATTTGAGTGTGCATTGAGTTTTGCCCAACAATTGTTTTTCCTTGTTTCCTTTTATTATTTCCTTTCCATTTTCTCTCCTTTGAGGGATGGGTTTCGTGTCGGGCAGCTCGGTTGAGATGGGCGGTACTATACTCGTGTAGCGGGTATAGTGCGGTATTGTTACGGACGTTAGTTCTCGAGCTCAAAGACGAATTTCTTGGGCTTCGGAAGAAATCTTGGCTCTGGGAGACAGGTGCACACATGCCTCTATGGCCAAGGGGTAAGGCGCAGCACTTGTATTTCCAACTGGATCGCAATGCTGAGATCATGAGTTCAAATCTCATTGGAGGCATTTCTTTTTTTCATCCATTCTTGTTTTGCATTCCACTTCCCGCTTCCCTGCACAAGAAGAGTCTTGGCCCCGAAGGGCCGCTAAGCGAATAGTTTCTGCTCGGGTAAACGAACGAACTTTTCTTCCTCACGAACGGGGATGTGAGAAAGATGCTTGGAAGATACACGACATTTACACCCACAATGTACCATGATGAAGAAGTTGGAAAATACCTCATCTTCTGCGTTGCCCTTTCCACCACCATCTCTATCACCATCTCTTCCCATAGCCTTGGTTGAAAGGAATCATTGCGGAAAAGGGTACCAACACTTCTCCATCCTATCACGGTGGGTAGAGTCAGCGGAGTGCATCTTGACATCCTACCCTATCATATTATTCACGCTTTTATTATTTATATCTTTTGACCGACATTCTTTCACGGTTCTCGATCAAACCTGCTCTTGGCTACCTGCGGGTTAGCTGTTCTGTCTTATCACAGCTCGCTTTTCCCTTGTTTCCTTTCCTTTCTCTCTCTACGGTATCTCACGCTCTTTCACTCTCTTACTCTTGTTGTCCATCTCCTTGTCCGTTGTCTGCTGTTCTGCCAACAGTTTGTCGGGTTTCGCATTGACTTATCCTGTCTGCCGCTTTCGAAAGGCCCCAATCATCAGCGCATCGTCATCGTTTGGTTGCAGATCCACACATTGCCGACCACGCAACACTCCCACCACCACCACCATCATTAATCACTTCCAACCCCCTCTCCCACGACTCAACAGCTACAACCACTCTTCAACACATTACATTTTTATTATTTTCATTTTCATTTCCTTCTGATCCTTCTACTTTCATGTTTGTTTGAATTGACTTTACTTGGCATAGCATTTTTCGTCTGCTGCAACCGGTATATTACTAGACTTTTCCTTTTGGTTTTTTTCTTTCTAGAAACCGCCCTATTTACTCCCTTAGCCTTACTTCGAGAGCCCTGTAACAGCGGCATTCGGCTGCAGATTGTTGATACTGTAACCAGTTATCAGCGTTCATTTACGACGCTTTACCCCCACATCGCTCCCCCACGCACACATACGCACTACGAAACTGCGGATACGATAGGCCTGCCATGGCATCTCCGCCACCTTCAAGTGACCGGCCATCTCTCACCCCGCCCTCCATATTCTACCCCCGCCGGACGGCGTTATCGGACAATCCATACGCTTCGCCTGCCTCATCACCGTTATCACCTCATTCTGCACTTCCACCATTGGAAACTTCAGTGACTACCACAAACTCGCATTACTACCGACCACCTCGTTCTAGCCTTACATCGCCGACTCGCTCCAACATCTCTTCACCAGCCCACTCACCAACTCGCACTTCACGGCATTCTCGCATACAATCACTCTTGGCTACGGATCCTTTGCTCTCCCATCTCACTCCCGTCACGATAGCCCGCCTATCAACCTCCGGAGACTTTGAGTTTGAGCCTGGAGAGAAGGAATGGGCTCTACGCGCCGTTGAAGGTACCGTCAAGGTTAACGAATGGTTGCGCGAAGTAGAGGGTTGGAACCGAGAATGGCGGCTGTCGTATCGGGAGAGCAAAGACGCTGGAGATGGATACCTGCCTCCCTCAAGTAGGCCTAAAAAGCGACGAAAGACGGGCATGGGCAGTATCCGGGAGGAAGAGGAAGACGCTACACTGGATGGTTCGAAGCCGGTTCAGCGGAGACTCTTTTCTGAGGATAGTGGCACTGGTAGGGGTGATGACGTGATTGCTATGGATGATACGCCCAAGGCTGAGGCTGTGGAAGCTCCGAAGCCTCAGACGGATTCACCCGGTCTTAGGCGGGGTGGAAAACCGCTGACACCATACCAGTTGAAGATGCAACGACAAAGAGCTGTGGAGGCGGAAAAGGGCTCGATACCGGTTAATGCGACACCAGAGCCGGATCAGACCCCGGCTAAACCCGTTCAGAAGATCGATGTGAAAAAAAAGGAGGAGGAAGAAGAGGAGGGGGATGATCAAGATGACGAACTTGAGGAAGGCGTAGAGTACTGGGGGAGCTTGAAGCGATCTATAGTAGAGGGCTATGAAGCCCGAATAGAAGTCGTAAAGTCCGAAATTGAGGAATTGGACGTTGATGGCCTTAAAGATCGAGTCCTGTGTAAGAATGGCCTCCCTCTCTAACCTATAGGATGCTAACTGTAGGCCTTATTTTTAGCATATCGTACCGGCACAGCCAATCCATTGACCGACTCTTCCGCTATAATGGCTGCTACAACTCTTCAACTGCTCCCACCACTCTCACGTCTGACAAAGCTGCTTTCGATCTGGGCTGTTCGAATCGCCGTCCTTCGCGTTGTGCCCGTTTTCCTACGTTGGCTTCAGATCGCCAAGGACGCTCTCGAGGCAGGCTATACTGCTATCAATCACCCTTCTATCAACCCCGAGTCTAGTCCGGTGGATAGAGACTGGCGTGGTTTGGAGGAGGAAAGCTACACACTTATGCAAGAAACCATTACGCAAAAGGTGGCTACAGCTGGTAGACTGATGGATACCATGTTGGACGCTTTGGAAGGCCGCGAAGACGTCTTGCCAGACAAATGGATAGCCGAGTTGGAAGATGTAGAAGAAGGTGTTGGCCGTTGGGAGATGGATGGAGAAAGAGTAGTCCTTGAAGGTCGTCTGCGTCTTGAAGAGATGAGAATGCGCCAAAGCCGTCAAGAAGAGGAGGCTCGCGAGAGGGAGAAGACTATGCTCGTTTTGGAGCAGGAGAGGAGCGCACAAGAAGCGAGAGCAGAGGAGGGGGCGGCAATGGGTGTTATGGAGAAGGCCGAAGAGACGGATAGGCAATTGCGGGAGGCTCTCGAGACGAATGACATCGTTGCGGAGGCTATTGAGTTACCGGATGACGGTGAAAATGACTGGATTGAACCTGATAGGAACCGGGAAAATCTTGAAGAGTTATTCTCAAAGTTGGAAGATGTCGAAAAGGAGAGATCGCTATCGGGAGAGGATGAAGGTAGAGGGAGAAGGCCAAAGAGGGCCGGGAGTCTTGGCTCGGTACCCTCACCACATGGCGTGGATAACCCCCGAGATCCGCCGGATCCACCCGCCACTAGCGAGCCGTTGGTGGTTGAGGATGACCAGAATGAGTTTCTCCCTGTCGAAGAAGAATCTGAACTTCCGACTGCTGCGAATGGCACGTTCTTTTCCCGTCTTTTCTCGGCGATTCCACAAGCGCCATCACGTAGGACGAAGCAGACTAGTGAAGAGGCGCGTTCATTAGTTTCGCCTAGTATACCTGAGGAGCCTGCTTCAAAGCCTGCTACGAATGTGTCCGCTGCTTTCCCTGAAGAGACGGCTCGCCCGCAATTATCGCAGCAGCAACAGGATGAGGATGGGAGGATCCAAGGTGTGGTGGGCCAACAGATGGAACAGGATTTAAGCCAAGGGCAGAGTGCGCTGAACGAACCTCGAACCCCCTCCTCACTACCAGATATAGAGTGGGAACTAGATGAAAAAGAGGAGAATGAAGGGCAATCAAGGGAGGCGGAAGAGGCGGAGGGGGATGAGAACGGAGAAAGGAGGGAGGGCAAGAATGAGTCGCCGGGCGCTTTCGCGGACGATGAGGCGATTCGTCTCAAAATGGTCCAACAGATGGAACAATTGATGATCGGCCATTCCGGTCGAAGCCGGCAAGCAGAAGCTGGGGCCATTTCAGTGACTTCTGTTCCCGAACCAGCGCGGACAGTCGAACAACCGCAATCACAGCCCCAAACATCGAGTGCTCTTCCGACAGAGGATGAACAGATTCGCCAGAGAATCACTCGGGATATGGAGCGGTCCCTTGCCGGAACCAGTGTACCCCAGCCGGAGCAGAAAAAGCAGGAAGCTGTTGAAGGTTCACAGACAGTTGTTGCTTCCCAGTCCACTCCAAGTACTGTGTTGAGCTTACCAACGGTCGCTGCTCCCAAGCAGCCTCAATTTCCTACAGAGGACGGGGAGATTCGACAAGGGGCTGCGGGGGGAATGGTGCAGTCCATGTCAACAAGATCTGTCGTGCGGCCTGAAGTTAAGAGTGAGAATCAGCAAATATCGCCACTGGCTTCCGCACAGCTCGTCGCTGTACCGGTGGTTGGTGATGTACCGGCCCAACTGTCTCGGGCTCAAGTACATACCCCTCGGGACGACGAGGCGATCCGCCACCAGATTCGGGAGGAGATGCAAAGATTTCTAGAACCTGGCGGCACCCTTTCTACGTCTACTGCCGTTGTTGCCGTCGACGAGCCGGTCGAGAAGTCAGCCGGGGAGCTAGCTGAGGAGAAATCTCCATTCTCAACACCACCGAGATCTGTTAGACATCCGTCACCGCCCATTATTGGGGATGATGATCAGATACGGCGTAAGATTGTGGCTGAGATGGAACAATTCGTGAATGGAAACGTATGTTAACCCCAAGTATGAATGAACGATATTTAACATATTAACAGCAAGTGCCTCACGCCGCGGCTCCGTCTGGGCCTACGAACCGGGAATCGCAGCAACGTATATTGCAGCCTGAACCTCGGTCTGCCACTACTCCTGCAGAGGGCAACAAAGATGAACAAATCCGGCAGCAGATCGTTCGGCAGATGGAGGAAATGATGATACGCGACGCTACTCCTGCAGTCGATGAGCCAGCGTTACAGGAGCCTGTCTCTCATGCTGCGGAAGTAGCGGAACAAACAATTCCCGTGTCTTACACAACGGCCGCTCAAACCGTGGCGGCATTTCAGGTGGTCTCTCCTCATGATGATGAGAGAATTCGCCGGAAGGTGGTCGGGGAGATGGAGACGCTCCTACAAGGTGAAAGCATACCCCAGCTATCCCAACCAGTCACTGCACTTCCCACCGTTCTTGTCCAGCAAACCATCGCGCAGCCTGCTCCGGTATCAGTGCAGCCTACATCCCCGGAAACCCTGGCGAACGATGAGAAAATCAGAGAGAGGGTTACCGCTGAGATGGAGGAGTCGTTGAAGAAGGAGCGATCACAGACTGCGGAAGGTATAAGTGGGCGATCGGGAGCCCAGCAAGCAGCACTACATGTGGAGTCCGAAAAAAGGATAAACGAGAAACGGGATACAGAAACTAAGGCGGAAGCTGAGCGCCATCGGCTTGCCCAGAACCAAGTTGAGCGTGAGAGAATTACCAAGCTTGCGGAAGCCGAAGAGAAGACTCTTGAGACCGAGGCACACAAAACAGCCGAACTGGTGGCCGAAAGACTCGCAGAAGAAGATCTTGCCGAGAAGGCTCACCTGGAACTCGAAGCTGAAAGAGCTGCCGAAGCTGAGCGACTTCTACTTGCCGAAGAGGCCGCCGAGAAGGAAAAGGCTGCGGAGCTTGAGCAGCTTGCCGAAACCGAACGCCAACGCCTCGATGCCCAACGCCATGAAGAGGAGTCGGCTGTGGCAAAGGCCTTGGAAGAGCGGAGGGCTATTGAAGCGGAGAGGGCTGCTGTAGTGGAGGCTGCCCGCCAAGTCTTTTTCAGCGAACAGGCCGAATTTGACGATAAGAAGTTCCAAGAATTGGATCGACAGAGACGACTTGCTGAAGACGAGCGGATGAGGTTGGCGGACATGGCTTTGGCTGAGCGGGAGAGGGCGAGGGAGGCCAGACAACAGGCTGAGAGGGCACAACGCGAGTTGGAGATCGAGGAGGAGAGGGCGAAGGTGGAGACTCTAAGGCAGGAGGGAAACAATACTTTGGGAGTTGATGCCTCGGACACCGAAACAATAGAAGGGTTCCAGAGCATCGAGACGAGTTCTACGGCTGCAATTGAAGATGATCTGGCCTCTGATGTATTCGATACTGCGGCCGAGTCGGACGGGTCCGGAGGTGACCTAGACTATTCTGATATATGGAAGGCGCAGACTGGATACGACACTCCTCGTGCGATCCGAGAGCCAGTCAGTGAGGGCGTTTTGGTTGGGGAAGTTCGTCGAAGCTTGGAATCTGTCATGACTACTCCTGAATCTCCGGCTCCATCACCACCAATGCCCATAGATCAACCTGCCGTCATTAAGCTGCCTTTCCCCCCGGATTCCGACGATCAGGGCTACAAATTATCAGATGAAGTGGATATCAGGCCTTCCGTTGAGATGTCTTCCAACTCGACTCATGTTCAAGCGGAAATTTCTGAAACTTGTTCTGATATAGACAGCCTTAGTGATGGCGAGAACGGGAAGGAAGACAGGGGGGAGAGAGAAACTACATTGGCATTTGACGAGCTACTGATTGCCGACAATTCGGCTAATGAATATGTGGCTTCGGATTGCGGTGACCCAGTGAAATTGGTGATGGATTGTGAAAGTGTCCGAGCTACTGATTTGAGTGAGCTGTTGCCACCCGAGACATTTGTCGAGCCTGAAACTCCAGCTAAAGGCCTTGGCAATATTCCCAATCTATTTGCTCCGGGCCGATCTATGATCGGTTCCCCTGAAGGCTCGAGGTCAATAGGTATGTATTGATTTTAAAGGGTTTGGTGCTGTTCTGACTAAGACGCAGAAGGTATCCGACATTATGACGACGAGGACTTTTTGCTTTCGCGCGGCTATTCGTTTGACACGCCTTCAATTATCCTGGCGCCATCTACACCCCAGAAAGGGAATACGCCTCAGAAAGGGGATTCCCGAGAATACGATCATGACGATTTCGTGGCTACTCAGCACAATGGCATGTCTCCTCAATCTCCTGATAGCCGAAATGGGTCATTTGGTATTTCGTTCTCTTGCGCCTCGATGGATCAGGTTGACCAGGCAGATATGTCGGACAGTGTGAGTTATCTCGAACAGGAGGAGAGTTCTGAGATTGAGATTAAGCCCGTTGCTACTTCAACTCCGAAGGGAAATCGACAACTTACAGTTTCTACTGGACTGGACAGTATTGTAGAAGTCCTGACTCCGCATTCGACGAGGGGACAACGTTTCGACGAATCTAATCTTTACCGGAATGATAGTCCCGGTCTTGGTAGCTTTTCTGGGGCTAGAGAGGGAGCAAATGCTGTAGTGGATAGTGTTCCCTCCTCGCCGGTTGTTCCGGACGAGAGGGTGGAGAAGGAAATGCTGCCAATTGAGTTGTCAGGGAAGGTAGCTGAGAGGGAGATCTCTAGGGATCCTACGCGCGCGACATCTGCCTCTAAAAATCGGTCTGTTGCTCCACGGAGTAGTACGCCAACCTTGGGTAAAGCTCTTGCCAAGGATCAGAAGCAAAGATTTACTCTGGGCTCGAGCTCTTCGATCCCTAGTGTTGCTACTGGATATAAGGTTTGCATTGTCTCTGGTTTTAGGGGCATAAGTGCTGATTTTTAATAGCGGCCAACAAGTAGGACGGAGGCCCGGCCTTCTAGCAGACAGGGCAATCGTCCCTCAAGCAGAGCGCAAGAATTTCGTCCGCCAAGTAGAGCACAGGATACGAAGGCAGCGAGGCCCTCCTCCCGAGCAGGTTTCTCGACGCCTGGTGGGCCTGCCGGTGACGGGTCGAACTCTTCAACTCCGACTGGGACACCCGCTCCTGCGGTAAGACCGATGCGGAGACTGCGCCGTGACACGGTATCAACCACTGGGGCAGCCTCTGACGACGATGACGATCCTCGACGTTTCCTCCGCGAGAACACCCCGGATATGAATAATTCACCAGATTTTGCTACGGCACCAAAGCTTCAAGTTACAAAGAGACATGCTCGACAGCCTTCAAATTTTACAAGTGCGGTGACTCCGGTGAAGAGTTCGCGATTCAACCAAGGCCCATATGCGGCAGAAGACACCTCTCTGGTTCTTCCCACCACACCGACAGCCCCAGCTGATCTCGATGATAAGATTAACGAGATTTTGGGTAGCCTACCATCAAAGGTCCGCCTGACGGCGTCGAACCTACAGAAACTCAGCGAGTCGACCAAGCGGCTGCCTCCTATAAAACCCTTTGACCTGCCGCCTCCTACCGGGATTCCAGGTCCAAAGTCGGTAGGGTCATCTCCCTCCATCGCGTCTGAGGTGCCTTCGTACGCTCGTGCGTCTGCTAGAAGACACAACTCAAGCAGCCCTGGTGATATCAAGCTTTACCACCTCCATCGCACGGATGGCCAGACACCTATTAAGCTTTACATTCGTCTAGTGGGAGAAAATGGAGAGAGAGTGATGGTACGGGTTGGTGGCGGATGGGCAGAT
Source organism: Tuber umbilicatum (assembly GCA_003313605.1). Lineage (NCBI taxonomy): Eukaryota > Fungi > Ascomycota > Pezizomycetes > Pezizales > Tuberaceae > Tuber > Tuber umbilicatum. The sequence continues at coordinate 12,480 of QLOI01004133.1, read as the reverse complement.
TTGGCGGAATATCTCAAGGAGTATGCAACACATCATGGGTCAAAGAGGAGGGTTGTTTCAGAGGGCAGAGTGGAGATTCAAGATCTTTCGACCCATAGTCACCACGGTCGGACACTACATCCATCTAGGTCTATATCTTCCTTCCGGAGTGTGAGTCCCGGGCCCATGGGTAGTCGGCCGAGCTCTCCACTTCCAGGTGGCAACCGTCCATCTACATCGTTCAGCATGCGACGTCCAGAAAGCCCGTCACTACATATCAACCCAACAACAATGCGAGGTGGGCACAATGGCACTTTGCCTGGAAATAATAAGACATCACCGACAACCCCTCCCGACGAAGTCTTCCTACTGCAACCAACTACCACCCCCCAGCTGACACCGCCGAACCATAATTCGTCACCTAGTCGCCCAGCTTCCCGCCCAGGTTCATCTTCATCCGCGGGCTATCGAAGACCCACTTCCCGGCTCTCTTTCTCAGAATCAGCATTCGGTGATTGCGGCTCTGCAACCGGGTGCTCGCCGCCATCACTTCTTCCCCAGCCGCAGCCACTCGGCCTCGCCGGTCCAAAGGGAAAGTATGTGCACCCGGACAATCAAGCTTGGGTTGAAGGCATGTTAGGGCAGGTTAGGAAGGCCAGCGCGGACAGGAGGGCGCAGTTACTCACTGCTGCGGGGCATTATGGAGAGGGAGGGGTTGAAGAGGTGGCTGTCGAGGGATCCATGTCTGTAAGTGGAGGTGGGGGGGATTATAGCGGGAGGGAGTTTGGGGGCAGGTTGGGGGAGATTGGAAAGGTTGGGGGGACGAAGAGGCTGTTTGTTAAGAAGGGGTGATTTTATGGCTTTTTTATTATTTCCTTTTAAGTGAAGGGCTTCATTTATTTTGTTTTATCTGGGTGTTTTGGGGGTTGGAGTTTGCTTTTTTCTTACGTTTTTTTCGTTCATCCTAATCATTAGTTTCTTTCTTTTAATATGTGGTTTTTCGCGGGGATTTAACCAATCACCAGTAGGGCATTTCTATTTCTACTTTTTTTATTACCATACCGCACTTGGAATTTGTAGGGCTGGATGGATGGATCGGACGGATGGCTGGCTGGAAACGGGGGAAATCGCTTCGGGGGGCATATAAGTGGGATATAATTTTTACTTTTTACTTTTTACTTCTGGCTTTAGCTTTCATCGGGATTGAGTTATCGCACAACACGGCTAGCGTTTTTTTATTTCTTTCTACTTCCTTTCGTAGGATTTCTCAATAATATGTAGTTTAATAGGTGGTGGGTAGGTGGTGGCTAGAATTGAATCTTTTCTTTCCGAAATTTGCTGGCGTTTATAGGTAGTGAGTTGCAGTGCAGAGCGCATAATACGAGCAGCAAGTAATAATACCGTTCGATATATGACGATACAAGTGCCACCGAAAAAGTGAGTAGGCACAAGCAATTTCACCCCAAAAAGTGGCCAATTTCACACATTCCACCACCAATACTTGAATTAAAAATACCATAACTTCATGGAGTGTTGAAGACTTCTTGACTTCCACCGCAACCTCAAACGAATTTAAATTGTTCGCAGAGTAGCCAAAAGGAAACAAGGCCCCCCCCTAAATCACGCTAGGACCCAGAGAGGTTTCGGATGGGAAAACTGTCTCCCTGCGAAATTTGAAAGATCAGCTTCATAACCACTCTTGAAGAGTTGGGAAATGAGTGGGAGTTTGTGCACAGAAAGTGGTGTCCTTACCGCTTTCAAGTGGTTCTGTGGATAGTCGGTGTTTTTGTGAATTTCCTCCAGCGTAATATTATGGGTTTGAAATCTGCCATCCTTGCGGTATGATAAATTTCACGTGTCCACTCACCTTTTCCAGCCGCACTTGTAGCATTGCGCTCTCACTGCTGTGGATCAACACTGGTTTCTTCACCGGGTTAGGTTGGGTTCGAACGGAGCTGGCCCGGGTTACCACGGCGGATCAGATGAATCTTTCTGGATTAGTGGCGGGATATGAACTGTCTAGAGGAGCGATCATCCCTAGCACTATGGAAACGATAGTCCGGGGGCACGGAAGCAGTGTCTTTGCCCACTTATCTCGAGTTTGCCTTCCAGGACAATATTTGAGTCCGGATACAATGGTTTGCGCGAGAAACAATAACTACTTTTCCATCGAGAATCTCACATTATCACTCGTTCTGACAATCGCAGTTGTTTACCGGCGGGTGGGTCTCGGGTCGCAGACACTTCTGGCGAGTGGCTATGTACTCTACTTGTTTGTCGTGCTCCGTTCTTGGGGTTTCTTACCGTGTATCTAATGGATAGGTGCACTCGTGAAACATCACTCGTACCATCCCCTGCCGGTCTGGGCGGTATTGCGCAGTAGCTCACTGGGCAATTCGGTGATCGTTTGTAGACTCGCCAACGGCTTGATCGGTGGAGATCTCAAAACGGGGATGGTTGACGATAACAAGGTAGAAAGTCGAGCTGTTTGTCAATATGACTTGTACGGACACTCCCGGCGGAGAACGAATGAAGATTGAATGAAGGAGAACTTCCAAGAACAGGGGAAGAGCAAAAGGAACAGATACAGAAGAATGGCTAGTACTAACCAGGACCTGGAGTGGAAGGTAAAAACTGGAAAGGGGCATTAAATTTTGAGAATGATAATACAAGGATTTCTTTATAACAACATTAAGATCCTGTGCCCTTATTCATCTTCCCCGGCGGCCCTCCGCCGGGTCTTAAGGCCCCAAGGCCAAGCAGCCGTGCTCGAGCAATTGTACGGTACAGGTGGGCATGATGCGCGCAGGTTTTCTTGACCAATGGGAATAGAAACGCCCACCGCATCGGGCGACAAGAAATTTCGATCAAGTGGCTAATGAGTACAGATTTAACGACCAAGTTATCTCCTTATATGTTGGCGCTGGAATCGGAAATAATTTTGGTTGGAAAGGGGTCTTGAAATGGCAGTCAATATCCTGCAATTCGCAAGGTTTTTGGGGCATCATCGTTGTCATTGGGTTTTGTTGTCTCTCTTACTTACCTAAACAATGGTCCTCTTGCCCGTCGCCCCGACCCCCCGAATATAGAATCGTCTGCTGGCAAGGTAAAGCGGTGGTATCGTGGGTAAAATTTTCCAACTTTTTCAAGTTTGGATACCCCTATTAAACCCGGTAAAGCGAATTTCCATGGGGTCTCATGGGAACCCATGAAACTTGTCAACGTACTGTACCGTGCAGCTATGGTTCTTCCTAATTTTAAATAGCGATAAATATGGAAAAGTATTGTGAATCACAGGCGCTCACATATTCAAGACAGTCGCAGAACCCTGGAACATCGAGCAAGATGGGCACACTCTTAGAAAGTGCACAGGTCAAATGGGAATTTGAGAGGCGAGGTATGTTAACGAGAAAGGTTGAGAAGGAAAGGGCGTGAAATAGGACTGGAGAAGGAAAGGGTGGGAAGCCAAGAGATGTAACGGGGGGGGATATTTATACGAGTATGAGGAGATGGGAAGAGATGAGACAAAACGAGAAGGAATACGAATGATGTGATCACAAGAGATGTAAAAGGGAACGTAGAGGGTTTTCCTGTTTATGTAGGGAAGGGGGGGGGGTGCCTATTCGTCCCCAAGGCAAATGTGAGAGTGGCGAAAAAGAAGTTTAAGATACCGTCTTCGGCCATACAAGCTTCCAGCCCGTGTAAAGTTACCGAACCGCTCCTAGATAACGAGAGAAGAAGAGATACGGCAAAAAACAATTCTTAATATATCTGGACAAAGGAAATCCACATGACTCCAAATCTCTTTTTGTCCTCCCTGCTAATAATTTAATCAACAGCACGCCCGCTTGCTCCTTCAAACTTCCTTGACTACATGAAATTCCACCCTCTTACACAATACAGTACTACCAACCTTACAACTCACGAAACACTCAAAATTAACTCTCCCTTCTCTGGAAGATGATAAACTTTGCACCGCCCCTCTTGATCGCCCCACCATGTTTATACCAGTAGCGTTTATCATCATGGTCAATGTAATTGGATATGGTCATCCCCTCAGAATCATCCACTATCTTCCCAATTGTTTTGAGAGCAGCGGCAATACCGGTTCCCAAAATGACGTGATCGTACTTGATTACGACACCAAAGGGCTTCGAATCGAATTCCTTAGGGCTGTTAGTATTAACAACGAAGCGGCCTTGGGTCTTATATCCAGCGAAACAACTGAGGATATGAACGGGGACGTTGATATCACGATTAGCAACAGCAATCACTGGCTTCCTCATATCCTCCTCTCTCTTCTGCTGGGCCGCCTGGTAATCTCTCGGCTTTTGCACATGCTGTTCTTCTGCCAATTTTGCTACAGCCCGAGCTTCTGCTTTGTCCCGCTCACGTATCTCCTTCTGTCTCTTCCTCTCCCCGGCCTCGTACTTTTCCATCTCTAATGCTGTCCCCTGAGACACCCTTTCCAGGTCGTTAATCGCGGAGCTGCTGACTGGGTGGTGGGGCCGGTAGGTTGGTCGAAAGGAGGGGGGAGGTGGGAGGCTGCTTGTCGTTATCAGTTTCAACCAAGAGTTGGTAGTGAGATGGGGAAGAGATAACCATACTTAAAAAGACTTGGGGAGGGTGTACTAAAATTAGTTCCAATGTATTGATTATCAGACGATAAATCGTCAAATAAGATGCTACAGGTCGGTGTGGCGTGCTCTCTAGGGCTCGACGAGGTACTAAAGGGGTCTAGTGAGGCATAACCCCCAACTTCTCCCCCATTGGCCTGACCGCCTCTTAACCATATATGACTTGCTGCCTTCACCACACTTGGGCGCCCCCCTGGCTCCCGGCATACAAGGACCCGGATAAGCCATTTTACTGACTCACTTATTGGTGTGGCCAACTTGTTTAGTTTTTCCGCCAGAAGATCTCCCTTTTCGTAGTAGTAGCCTATGATATCTCCGAGCGAGCAAAACAGTCTTTCTCCTGCCAAAAGCTCATAAACAACACACCCAAGGGACCACATATCGACAGAATTTGTGTAGATCGAGCTCTCGGAGGTAGAGTCAATGCCGAGAACCTCCGGTGCGGCATAATAATCAGTGCACACTCGGCTTCGATAAGCGGTATCGCTGTGGATTCGTTTTGATATTCCGAAGTCTCCTAGCTTTACCGAGACAGGTGACATGGAAACAACAAATATATTCTGTACTTGTACGTTGATTAGTCTAATCCCTGCTCTGAAACCCAGAAACCCATCGGCGCGAGGAGAAACATACATCTGGTTTTAAATCCCGATGAGCGATTCCATTCTCATGCATCACTTGTAACCCCTTGAGTACTTGCTCAGTGATTCTTCGCACATTCCCTTCCGAAAATGGCTTATTCAGATGCTTTCGAAGATCTCCCTGCTCAAAATATTCCATAGCGATATAGAGCCGGTCGCGATCCTCAAACCACCCTAAAAATTCAACAAACAATGATCGGTTCTCAGGCTGAGGCAACCAATGATAAGAAACTGATAGTCTATTTAGATGAAATGATGATCCTAACCTTGTTCAAGATGGACATTATGTTAAACTCCCGGGTGTGAAAGGGGTGCCCTCTCTTCTCAATAGATTTGACTGCCCGTACTTTACCCGTCCCTTCTTCCTTGTGCTTGCGGACAATGCTGTATGCACCACACCCAAGATCCTCGTGCACAGTCCAGGTTTCCACCGCCTGTCCCAGTGGGCGCTCCCTGTACCTTACCCGATTCCCATCGTACTCAGTATTGAGTCTATACAACTCAACTAGGTCAGATTCCAAGTGATTCGTCTGTGGGATATTAGGTGAGCTGGGCATATGTGAAATCCAATATCACGGAGGGAAGGCAAAGATTAAGTGCGGCTGGTATAGTTGCTAGAGGAGAGCAGAGCGATACTAGCAGATTAGTTAGAAACTTGTCTCCTGGAAGTCGTGCTTCACGGCCAGCTGGCAGTGCTAATGGCGCTTAGGGAACAATACGATTGGGGCAACAAGGGCCCCCTTGCGGTCGGACAAAATTGACTCATACAACGAAATCGGATCACGTGATTGCCGTAGACTAGCTCGCATAATGGGTGCTGTACAGGACTTAGCAACAACAATACCATCCATTGCAGGCAACGGTAATAAGAGCAAAGAAACCAAAGTTCAACCATCTCTCGTGCGTTGGTGTGCTTGCTGTTCCACTGTTGGACGCATTGCTGATGCTGTTGCTGCCCTTGTCGCGTGGGGTTGTTGGCACTGATGTATCCTGCAATGACATTGGGGGCGCTTCCTAATCTATAAGGGGTGGCCGGCGGGGAATAAAGAACGCGAGCTGTCGGAAGCTTGAGGAATCTCGTGTTTGGAAAGCTTGGGGGAGCTCGTGTTTAGGAGGGTTCGGGGTTGATATATGGTGCGGTTGTTCCACGGACCTATCTTTGTGAAACTATGACTCTCTGCTAAGCTAGTATCTGGCTGTACCTTTTCCCGATGAATCCCCGAGACCCCGCTTGAACCCCCAAGTGGTCCTGCTTGTGCTTTGCCCAATCAGCAATGGGTTCTTCCAACCCTACATGAAAGTACTGTATTGTACTGTCCGGGTATTTAGGTGAATGTTGGTTATCCGCTACCGTGGAACACGTGACACAATGACAAGAGCCTCTTGACTGCTAAAAAGCTTCCTACAACATGCGGTACCTTTCAATTTTGGGTCATTCGAGTAGCCAGAGTTGTTGAGGATATAACCCACAGTGTATCTCACTCTCTAAAATTTCGTATATGGTAATAGCTCGGTGTACGAAATCCCTTAGCGCGGCTCCAATTTGTTCATAGGGTAATATTATGGAAGCAAGAAAAGAGAATCTCTACAAGTAGATTGGGAGCGGATAGACAGCATCCCTATTTAACCTCAACCGAGTTTAGCATTAACTCTTGGTGAGTATAGATTGTTCCTGAAGAGGCATCACTGCTCGGCGGTCATAGGAGGGCAAAGAGTATAATATAAGTCGCAGGGTATAAAAAAGGTTCAGATTCCTGTGATCTCTGGGGCGTCTGGCGGGGGAATTGAAGACATCTCCTTCTCCAGTGTAACACACCAAAGTCCTCGAGACTGCGAAACCAAAGGAGAATAACAGGAGCAACGACTCAACGGTTGAGCAAAACGACATGGGCTCATTCGGTATATAAAGAGACCAAATCCACAAAAAGCACATTCCGCCGAGAAAACCTCCCTCTCGCATTCGTTGCCCCTTCTGAAATCTGCGATTCATGGAAGTCATGTAACCTCCGGAACGGCAATACCGAGATACGGGCACGACCTCTTGGTACGATCTTGGCAACAAAAGACGTCGTGGGTTCCACACAAAATATCCAAGTTTGGCCAGCCACACAAAGGCGCCCAACAAACTTTCTCCGGGGGATGGTATTTAGATGGAAGGGAATTACAGGATACTTAACATATAAAATCGCGATTTTTTTCGTTCTTCCAAACACTGGCACTAAGTAGGTGAAGTTAGCCGGAACGGCCGCCATGTAGAAACCCCATACAAATTGCCTGGCTTGGTAGCGTTTTTGGGCTCCTTGTCAAGAAATTTTGTGCTTGGAGTTTTCAGAAGTTTCTGTGATATGGCCTTCAAGTATTGTGTGAATATTCACGACAAGTTATACTTTCTAAATGATTACGAGATTTTCTGGGATTATAGAGCTGTGCAGCCGATGGTGTGGAAAATGGGCTTTTCGCACAGAAGCCCGGCAGGTTGACGGTTTCTTTTGTCGCCAAATTCGTACCGGATTTCTACACCAACTTCTCCAGCCCACTATATTGTAGCAATACGTGATCGTTTTAATGGGGAAGTGATAATATCTAACAGTAAACCTTATTAATTGAGTGAACTGCAACTAGAATAAAAGAATAATACGGCACAGCTATATAGAGAAATGGTTCGGTTTCGCTAGTACCGCCGGGAGTTCACAACAAGGAGTGAAGGCGTTCAAAAAAAGCACATGAGCAAAAGGAATAAAGTATATAAAGAAGTCTAGGCTCACATCTGGCTTTAAGATTTTATCTCTAAGCAGAGGCCAGGTTAACAATTTAAACTTGGGGCTCTCCTCAAAGAGGACGTTCTACTTTTTTACTCCATTCTTGGAGTTTTCATTATTTATTGGATAGCTGAACCCATGAAATATAACTTATACCATCCTCTGCCATCCTGTGCAGCAATGCGTAGTAGCACACTGGGGGATTTGAGAAAGACTTCGATAACGACCCGATATATGGAGAGCTCAATACAAAGATGGAATGTGTTGATAATAAGAAAGTAGATTGATATCAATATGACTCGCCCATGCACTCCCAGCAGTGAACAAACAAAGGTCAAAGAACACCCAAGGACAATAAAAGAACAAATGGAAAGAAGGAAAGAAGAACAGCCAGAGATAGCTAGGACCTGGTGTGGAAAGTCAAAAACCAAAAGGAAGCACTAAACCCCAAGAACATAAAGAAATCCTTGTATCAACATCCTATACCCCCCGTTCATCTTCTTTCCACCACAGATACACTAAGAGTCTATTCCACTCTGATCACCAATCCCAAGCTCCTCTAACCATATATCACTTACTGCCTCCACCACACTTAAGCGCCCTTCCGGATCTAGGCCCACAAGGGCTTGGATAAACGATTTTGCTATGTCGCGTATTGGTGTAGTCAACTTGCTTGATTTTTCCGCTACCAGATTTCCCTTTTTGTGGTAGTAGTAGCTCATGATGTCCCCAAGTGAACAAAAGGTAGAATCAATGGGCGTGAAATCTACCATCCTTGCGGTATGATAAATTTCACGTGCCCACTCACCTTTTCCAGCCGTCCTTGTAGCATTGCGCTCTCGCTGCTGTGGGTTAACAAGAGTTTTCTCACCGGGTTAGGTTGGGTTCGAACGGAGCTGGCTTGGGTTACCATAGCGGATTAGATGAATCTTTCTGGATTAGTGGCGGGATATGAACTGTCTTGAGGAGTGATCATCCCTAGCACCATGGGAACGATAGCCCGGGGGCATGGAAGCAGGGTCTTTGCCCACTTATCTTAAGTTTGCCCTCCAAGACAGTATTTAGGTCCAGATACAGTAGTTCGTGCTAGAAACAATACTACTTTCCATCGAGAATCTCACATTATCACTCGTTCTGACAATCGCAGTTGTTTACCGGCAAGTGGGTCTCGGGTCGCAGACACTTCTGCCGAGTGGCTATGTATTCTACTTGTTTGTCGTGCTCCGTTCTTGGGGTTTTTTTACTGTGTATTTAATGTATAGATGCACTCGTGAAACATCACTCGTACCATCCCCTGCAGGCCTGGGCAGTATTGCGCAGTAGCTCACTGGATAATTCGGCAAAATCCTGCAGACTCGCCAATGGCTTGGTCGGTGGAGATCTCAAAACGAAGATAATTCACAATAACAAGGTAGAAAGCCGAGCTGTTTGTCAATATGACTTGCCCGGACACTCCCAACGGAGAACGAATAAAGGTTGATTGAAGAAGAACTTCCAAGAACAAGAGAGGAGCAAAGGGAACAGATACAGAAGAATAGATAGTGCTAACTAGTACCTGGAGCGGAATGTAAAAAACTGAAAGGGATCATTAAATTTTGAGAAAAATAATAATATTATTATAGGGGGGTATTAAGATCCTGTACCCTCATTCATTTTCCCCAGCGGTCCTCCGCCGGGTCTAGGTCAAACGGCACTACCTCCCAATCACTGGCCCGGGCTGGGTGCAGGTCTTCGATTGGCGCCGGCCTTGTCGGTCCAAGGGAGTATTCGGGACCGTTGAAATAATTCCCACGGGCAGAACCGGTATTACGAACAGTCTGGTGTATTAGGCTGCCCGGCCTCTTAGCAGGTCCTGCTGCCCCCTGAGGCACCCTCTCCAGGTCGTTAATCGCGGAGCTGCTGACTGGGTGGTGGGGTCGGTGGATTGGTCGAAAGGAGGGGGGCGGTGGGAGGCTGCTTGTCGTTATCAGCTTCAACCGAGAATTGGTAGTGTGATAGGGAAGATATAATCATACTTAAGAAGGCTTGGGTTGAGTATCCTAAAAATAGTTTCGGGGGACGGATCGCGGGACGAGAAATTAGATGTGTTATAGGGGTCCAGTGAAGCATAATCCCCGGGTTCTCTCCCATCGATTTGACCCCCCCCTAACCATACATGACTTGCTGCCCTCACCGCACTTGGGCGCCCTTCTGGTTCTCGGCATACAAGGGCCCGGATAAGCCATTTTACTGACTCACTTATTGGTGTAGCCAACATGCCAAATTTTTCCGTCAGAAGATCTCCCTTTTTATAGTAGTAGCCTATAATATCTCCGAGTGAACAAAACAGCCTTGTTCCTACCAAAAGCTCATAAACAACACATCCGAGGGACCACATATCAACGGAATTTGTGTAGATCGAGCTCTCGGAGGTAGAGTCAATGCCGAGAACCTCTGGCGCAGCATAATTATCAGTGCATACTCGGCTCCGATAGGCGGTATCACTGTGGATTCGTTTTGATATTCCAAAGTCTCCCAGCTTCACCAAGATAGGTGACATGGAAGCAACAAATATATTCTGTCCTTGTACAAGTACGTTAATCAGTCTAATCCCCACCCCAAAACCCGGAAATCCATTTGCATGGGGAGAAACATACGTCTGGTTTTAAATCCCGATGGGCAATTCCATTCTCATGCATCACTTGTAATCCCTTGAGTACTTGCTCAGTGATTCTTTGCACATCCCCTTCCGAAAATGGCTTATTCAGATGCTTTCGAAGATCTCCCTGCTCAAAATATTCCATAGTGATATAGAGCCGGTCGCGATCCTCAAACCACCCTAAAAATTCAACAAACAATGATTGGTTCTCAGGCTGAGGCGACCAATGATAAGAAACTGATAGTTTGTTCAGATGAAATGATGATCCTAACCTTGTTCAAGATGGCCATTATATTAAACTCCCGAGCGTGAAAGGGGTATCCTCTCTTCTCAATAGATTTGACCGCCCGTACTCTACCCGTCCCTTCTTCCTTGTGCTTGCGGACAATGCTGTATGCACCACACCCGAGATCCTCGTGCACGGTCCAGGTTTCCACCGTCTGTCCCGGTGGACGCTCCCGGTACCTTACCCGATTCCCATCGTACTCAGTATTGAGTCTATACAACTCAACTAGGTCAGATTCCAAGTGATTCGTCTGTGGGATATCAGGTGAGCTGGGCATATGTGAAATCCAATATCGTGGAGGAAAGGCAAAGACAAAGTGCGGTTAGTGTAGTTGTTAGAGGAATTCAGAGCGATACTAGTAGATTAGTTGGGAACTTGTCTCCTGGGGGTCGTGCTTCATGGCCAGCTGGCAGTGAGGCTAGTGGCGCTTAGAAAACAATATGATTGGAGCGACAAGGGTCCCCCGTGCTGTCGAACAAAATTGATTCTTCAACGAAATTGGATCACGTGATTGCTATACACTTGGCCCGCACAATGGGTGCTGTGCAGGGTTTAGCAACAACAATACCACTCGTTGCGGGCAACGATAACGAGTAAGGAAGGAACTATGAAAAACGATATAGTAGATTCTATATCATAGTCAGCTATATCCAGGTTTGTGAAAGGTAATTGAGAGTCAGCCAGGATTTAGTTTATAGAAAGTACTGTACTGTACGGGTATTTGGGTGAAAGTTAGCAATCCAATATCATGGAACACGTATGATAACACAATGACAAGAGCCTCGTGACTGCCAAAATGCTTCTTACAACTTGCAGCGCCTTTCAATTTTAGGTCACTCGAGTAGCCGGAGTTGTTAAGGATATATCCCGCGGTATATCTCACTCTCTGGGATTTCGTATATGGTAATAGCTCGGCGCACGAAAACCCTTGGCACATTCGCCAGGTTCCAATCCGACCTCCAGGTAATATTATGGAAGCAAGACAATAGCGTCTCTAGATTGGAAGCAGATAGACAGCATCCCTATTTAACCTCCGTTTAGTTTAGCATTAACTTTGGCGAGTGTAGATTGTCCCTCAACAAGCATCGCCGCTCGGCGGTCACATGAGAGTAAAGAGTGTACGAGCTCCCTACGTTTTGCACCGAAAATGGGTATTTTCGCCTTGCAAAATCACAGCTCCGTCGCTCTACAAAAAATGGAAAGGCCCACCCGCATCTTTAGAGACATCTAGATACTACTACCCATAAGTATTAAGCTGTGATAATAAATGCCCATGTCACAATTCTCTAAAGCATGACAGTGGTCAAAAGGGACCTCCAATTCTGTATAAGGTTCCCATACAAAGGGTACATTGCAGCCATGTTCTATCTGGGCCATAGGCTCCCAGCTATTATTGTGCAGGGAGACAATTCTGATAATTTTTGCTTATAAATTCTGGGCAATTTCCTGCATTATGGTATGGATTTCGTCAGTTCTTTATTGCTCCCGGGTGAGCTGTGACTGTGTGAAATTAGCCACTTTTGGTGTAAAACGTGGGGGG
>QLOI01004132.1:0-11002 GCA_003313605.1 Tuber umbilicatum | reverse complement strand
CTTTATTCTCTGAGAGGAAGCGTCACTGAGTGGGAGGGATACCACCACCAGGATGTGTGAAGGAAAGGAAAGTGGCGAAATCGACCGTGGCCTGTTGGAAAAACCCCTGAGGGGATTCCCAGGTTTCCGCTTACCGCAAACTGTATTCCCAGCCGTCTGAAGAAACAAGAATGGGTATACCCGACCGTGCAAATGTTAAGCGAGGTGCCAAACAAAAGCGGGGAAGTGAGGTAAAACAACATCCTGAGATGTTGAGATGGGGTAGGAGGAGCGGCCTTGAGGGTGGACCTCAAGAAAAAACAGTAAAGATAAAGCCCGAAGGCAAGAAAGTGATAAAAGAGATGGCCAGCACCCCCCAAGGGGGAGGGTGCTGGCCCGAAAACGTGGTGATAGTTTCTCTGGTGTTGAGTCGTTCCCGATTAGGAAGTAAATTTCAATAACCGGAGTTGTAACGGAGACGGAGGATGGGGGGTAAAGATCACCTGCCTTCGTCAACCAGTCCTTCGAACCATTGTAGATATGGACTGTGTGGATGCAAAGACCGGAGATTGTTCTCCTGGGTATGCATGGAGCCATAGCTGACGGATGCAGAATTACTGAGGCCACTTGAGAAGTATTCGTTAATTCGTGAATTCGGGACTTTACTCTGAATGAACCAAGATGCAAGTTTGAAACCGTGTGCGCTGGGGAATAGTGCCCATGGGTCCTTACACAGGTCTCTGAGTTCTTGGCCAAATCGGTTGACTTCGCCAATTGCCTCCCCAGTACTGGCATAATCCATCAGCCCACTGGCCACCAAGGACATGATGTCATTGGTTTCTTCAGTATCAGACTCTTGCACCACATTGTCAGGATATTCCCGGCGCACGTGTTCAGTGGGGTCTTGATTGGATTCACAGTCTAAATCAGGGTATCCGCTCGCTGCGGAGTAGTGCAATAAGCTTGTATTCGTGTTGGTATTGTGATCGGTGGGTGATGTATATCGTACCGTGGATGCGAGGACAATGTCTAGTTTTGTGTGTGCGGTTCGTAGGTGTTTCTCATATGTGCCTGCCCGTGTGCATTTTCGGCAGCAGAATGGACATTTGGTAGGAATGGTGGAAGTCGGTTCAGTCAATCTTGCTGGCCCTATTTGGACTTGCAGTTACTAGCACGATGTTGTTTTGACACGTACATACCGCATGCAGGTTCAAGGCGCTTGCCCTGAGCGAACAGTAACTAGTCAGCGAACAGGTTTAGCACCCAACATACCGACGTCATGTGGCGTCGCCTATCGTTTGTTTCATAAACAAGTCCAGCGAAGATCTTATTTCTGAGACAATCTGTATATCAATATATATCAGCTAATGACAAAGATTCTGGAGTGTTTGAATTCCCAACCGAACTTGGAAACAATTTGCAATTCTTTCAAACGCTCTAGATCGTCTGGGCGTTGGATATATAATGCGAATTGGCCCCAATGGAAAGAGCTCATATCAAGAATCTTCCCACAGCCACAATATCTACAACTTTCACAATTTCTACTGTATTTACAACAAAGGCCCATTATCCGCAAGACGAACACCGAGATACTCAAAAAAAAATAAGCATGGCTCAAAATATCAACAACCTGCAGTAAGTCCACATGCCAAACGCAGCAAAGGCAAAAGCTGCGCCCGGACAAGTGAGTCAACTTCCGCCGAATTCCCTTCATGGGAATGTTGACGCGAGATGCCCTTATTGTCGCAGACTTAGTGCACATAGGTTATCCATAGACTTCACGTTGAGCCAAGCAGACAAAGATCTGTACAAGCGATAGAGGCAAACTGTGAGAGACCCGATGTTAGCAAGGAACTTTACCAATATCAGTAATTTCTCTGACCTCGATTTCCAGCAAATCTTCCAGGGGATGAGGAGATTGCGCCCTGTCTGTGACTCCCTCATCAATGCATCCGCTGTGAATGATGTACCACGCATCCAAGAGGTTGATGAGGCAGTCATTCAAATGATCAAGGATTGTGGTAGGAAGTTGAGAGACTAACTTGCACATCACCCTGCGGACGCACCTCTACCGGAGGCACCAGCAGTCGCCCCTGCTCTTCAAGTGATCAACTCAGCTGTGCCGGCAAATCTCCTGGTGCCCAATCCTATATCAACAGGTTAGTACTTTTCAGAATAATCCCCTCAATTGGTGTTTTTTCATTTACTGGGTAAGGATACATAGATTGGAGTGCTCTGCTTGCGCATCCGCATGCCTTTCGTATTGTTTGGGTCAGGCCTTCAAGACATGCCGTCGGATCAAATGCAGCGGCTGATTATCACTTGATTCACTGGCGTTCGCCTCATACCCTGGGTACACAGTTCGCTGAGTTAGATTCATATGACATACGTGGGTTTTCTGCCATGATTCGGAGATACGTATCAGGGAACAGATTTAGATACATACTCAGAGCTACTGGTGAAGGTCGCTGACAGCTGCGCGAAGCTCCCTGTGAACCAATATCAGACATAGATTATGTATTCATCAATAGCGATGAAACGGTACACGCATGGCTCCTATCGAATATGGTTCTCGAGGACCCACTTAATCTCTTGGTTTATTCTCATCGTGACCGGAACGATGAGCAGCCACCCATACCACCCATGAGGAGGCACACCTATCTCACCGAATATGCCGTAGTCCAATGGGCTCACAATGGGGCTGCTCGTGTAGGCCTGGTGCATTTCCACGCGCCACAACCTGACTCTAGACCTGGCCACTGGAGGGCCAATGGAGCTAGTGAGCAGCAAGAGGGAGATGACTCTGACAGACTACAGGCAGCATTATCCGGTTCGTCGTCAGATGTCCTACAGACCCGGTACGGGAGTGAAAACAGAGCCGGGATATTGTCATCCATGTTTGGAGACCAAGCTGAATCCCCCACCGATCGTATTCCCTTCGCCATTAAATCGTCAACCAGTACAAATAGACAGCAGCCATTGCGCTGTAATATTCTCGGCGATAAGGAACAGAAGCGCAGTGCTCAATTCGATGAGGAATATTGCGTGGAATTGAAGTCTAAGAGAATATGCGAGAATTCCAGCGCGAGGCTGAGTTCGAAATCTCTAGAAGCGCAAAAGCGCAGTGCTTAATCCAACGCCGAAAACTGTGATGAACGTGAGTCCAAGAGATTCCGCAGTGCTCCATCATGGAGAGTCTGAAAAGTGATGTGATGAGATCAATGGCGGATCAATTGGTCACCGTCGCTGTGTCTACCTAGACGCATAGTGTGTTAGCAGTGTTCTTTAATATCAACATTTCATTGAGTATTCAAATAAATTTGTTTACCATTCATCGTGGGTTTGGCCTAACTCAACAGAAGTTGACACACGTGAGGGGGCAAGATGAGGGTGGTGTTGAGATTGAAATCAACGCCCGGCACCCAGCCAACCACGCCAGCAGCTGATGCCAAGCGACGTCGCTTGCCGCCAGTATCATCTTGATACTTAAAAGCTTATTTCATGCACCCCCACCCAAATATCAATAGTGACTCTCTACTGATCCCGATACTTGAATTATACACATTCTCGATGTGTATCAATTGGGGTTCGGGAGATCACTCAGTCATTTGTTTGCCATGTGCTGTCGGCTAAAACTCCGCCAGGCATGCAACGGTGTCGCCCTATGGTATACCCTACTTAGGACAGTACAAGCGCACGCACGGCGTTCTATATAACGGCCTCTCCCGCCCCTCTCCTACGTTTTCTCTTCCTTCTCCTCACTTCTTTTCTCGCTTCTCCACATCGCTTCATTCTCTGTTCCCCATCCGCCAGCGCAGCTACTACGCACGACCGCAAGTTACTAAAAAAACAATTTAATAAATCCTTTTTTTTTAAAATAAAAGACAAGTCACCCTTACCCGAATGGCTCCCCCAAACAGACAGAGAGAAGATTTGATACAGTTGAAAAAGAGAAAGTAAGAAAACTACGTTCATCAATTTTTTGGAAATACTGCAGACTGTGACTCTTTTAGACATCCCCCGGCGTCGGCCAAAGTGTGTGATGTCAAGCGTGCGAAACACAGGTTCTGAACTGCGATTGCCCATGCAGACTTGAAGGACTGCCCGTAAGCAATTCATCCTAATGGTGATTCACGGCCATAGGACCTAAAGCTAACATTTGTCCTGCGCTGTGAATAGTAGTGCATTAGGATCCGACGAGCGCATTCCATTCGAGCCAGCGGTGGAGGATTCTTTGTTAGTCTAACCTAATCCACGAGAACCTCTCTGAATCAGTTATGCTAACATTGGTACCTAAATTCACAGGGCATTATGGCGACATTGCATAAGCCAAGTCGTGGTGTGGCTTTAATGAACCTTGTCGCCAAACCGCCATCTACCCCGTGTGGCACGAGGAGATCAAAGCCTACATCACGGTGTACTCCTTAGATCCCGGCCGCCTGACGGACGCCCAAGTGGAGTCCGTCATGGATTTCGCTTGCTCCCGTCCCCCTATCAAACAGCGCGTCACGCTCGTTGAAGCTGTGCACCGCGCTAACAATTTGGGGGTGCTCTTGCGTCACCTAAGGATCTTGGTCATGGACTTGGCCAAGAAACTCCAGGCGACCAAGGAGCGTTACAAGACGGGGCGGGCTGGTGGTGGCGAGGTCGAGGGACCTCAGAGTAAGTCCTCTCTCTCAATGATCTTTGGTTATCCTCTCACTAACACATTTTATAGTAGCTGAATCAGATTGGACCACCCCTTCCCACCTATGGGTGGTGAGAATCCATATCGTTCGCCGAAAGGGCGCCCAGAGACATCCGTGTCTCAGCCACCCCTGGTGTGCCATCGACTCTGATCGGGGAATCGCCTGCAGGGTCCTTGGTGCCTCTCGCATCATAAATCTGCATGGCGTGGTTCGTGGGCAACGTGTAGAGGAGGAAATCCGATGCCCGCGGTATCTGATCGGGGTGACTGGGTAGGTTTCGGACAGACTCCGTCCGGCGCCTGAACAACCTCTTCCTCTCCAGCAACTCATCTTTCTCAATAGAGATGATGATATTTGGGCGTGACTCCTTGCCAACAATGGTTGACATCCTCTAGACCTGATGGTCCTGGAGTCACACCCGGATCAAGGAGAGGATGAAGACCAGACCCAGAGCCTGCAAACGGGAGATACACATTTTCGACCATATGGTGTGTGATCAATCGGGCCAGGCTGAAGATACCGCAGGGGCCATGCAAGAGGAGGAAAACAAAGAGGAGAAGAGATGGTTGGGTGTGGGGGAGGTGGCGAGTCCTCGGGCGCCCGGCCGCACGAGGGGGGTCCTTATTTCCAATGACAATATAAGCTTTTACACCCAACCGCTGTGAGATAACATGATGATCTAAACACGATAGCTAATCTACAACATAAGACAAGGAGGAGGAATGGTTGGGTGTGGAGGGAAGGATGAGTCCCTAGGCGCCCAGTGGCCCAGGGGGGTTCGTTGTTGAAGCTGACGACGTAAGCTTTTACACCCAACTGGCTGTGAAATAACATGATGATCTATACACGATAGCTAATCTCCAACATAGGACGAAGAACAGGGCCGCACTGGCCCCTCGACCCAACACACCCGGAGGGCCCCCCACCCAAGAATAATCCATCAGGCCAGGAGCTCTGATCGGTTTGTGTCTTCGCCTGTGGAGCCTTGCTTTCGGTCTTCTGTGCCCTCCGAGTCCCTGCCAGAGCCATCGCGTGAGGCGCCCTGACGTCTACGTTACCATGGCACCCATGACAGCAGGATAGCTACCCCACCTCCCATTCGCGACGGCCAGCCACCCTCCCCCATTGCCCTGACTGCGGCGCTTCTTCCCCCCCCAGCACTCCTGGCACTTCCGGCTTCCCCCGGCCTCAATGCCCTTCCCACGGCGCCCCAGGAACTTCCGGCTTCCTGCAACCTCAATACCCCTCCCCCCCCGGCAGCCCAGGCACTTCCGGCTTCCACTGGCCCTAATACCCCTTACAACCAAACAGTGTCGTCAAAATTGCGACACTCAGGAAGACTTCAGGTTCCCAGAATGTGATCGTTTTTTACGTCTGCGGTTTTTTTTCTTTTGTTTGTTTTCTTTTGTCGGTGTTTTGTTTTGGAGTTGGGTGCTGTTCGGGTGCATGGCATTCACTTCTTTGTTAGCAAATAGTTATGCTACCATCACGCTCTATCATATAGGAGAATGGTCTCCTGTGTTGCTGGTGGTCGGATCTCCTGTGCCTGGTACTTGAGTATTTTCGAGTAGTGTGATACTCGTAGGCACCCCTGCCGTGATGTTGGAAATTCATATCCCTTAATTCACCTGGCGTCCCGCGACCGAACCAGTAAATTGGCCACATTGTATTATATTCTCCCGTGTTCAGCTATGTCGATAAGACGTTCGGAGCTGAGGTTTGGAGTTCTAATCCATTTTCAGTGTGGCAGTTGTCACGCTGGAATTATTGTCGCTAACCAACACCCATTGTAGCTAGATTTTGCGCTTAGTGTCGGACACTATGAACGCAGCCATTTTGTCAATCATATTCTCAGTAGCGTCTGCAAAACTTTCACTTCTGAGAATGCCTGTGTCAATAAGACGTTTGAAGCTGAGGTTTGGAGTTCTAATGCGTTTCAAGGGTGGCGGGTGTCTCGCTGGAATTAGTGTCGCTAACCAACACCCGTTGTGGCTAGATTTTGCGCTTCGCATCCTACTCTACAGACGCCGCCATTTCGTCAACGATATTCACGGTAGAGTCTACAAAACTATGACATCTGAGAATGCCTGGACTACCAACACAATGCTATACTGGAGGAAAACCCTTTTTTTTCCGAGGCAAAACCTTTCGTTCAATACCGAGTGATCGTTTGTGATTCTACCAACCCCCTACCTAAGTCATAGCGTATAAGACCCAGCGCGTCCCCTTGAAGGCAAGAAAACTATCATATATAAACTCCATATCTTCTCGACACGCGAGATATACCCTATTTTGCTACGTTCTAATTCCTATCTTTCCTAATGTTCACCAACATTCTGCTAGAACCCCATGTGTAGCCAACTACATGCTAATTCACGCAATCAGCCGACACCTCATGTAGGCAACTTGAACCTGCGCAAACGTGACGCCCTAACTGATGCCACGCCATCTGACAGATCAAGGCCCGCAACGCAACAAAACAGATCCAGCAGCTCTAGAAGTACATTGTCAAACCAACCGTCACCACATCCAAACCTTTCACCTTTGGACACAACACGAGCACTTGGAAGAACCCCGAAGCGCCTCCGGAGAAGCACAATACATCAGACCACGGAGCATACCGAACCTGGTATTGAACAAGACACATAAGTGGACCCGGAAACCGTTCGCCTAAGCGATGATAGCAGCAATGAGTACCAAGACTCATAAAGATTTGATGAAACTGAGTTGGACACCGTGCCTGATGAACAGCTCAACGATACTCTTGATAGCACCGCATCTGGACCGCGTCACCAGTCACGAACAGAAGATAGACCGAGAAATAATTGCATGACAACCATGCGAATTTCAACCACCTCTGGATCGCAGGAAAGGGCAATAGTCAGGGAGGCACCGGGCGCCCAATGACGGATAATCCATGGCGGATCATACAATTCACCCATGTTCTCTTCATCATGTGTAGCACGATATTCGTCCCCGCTGGCCTCCCACAGTGCCTTCGCGTCAGGTGTCAGAAGCTTGAGTCCAGTCGGCGAACCGACCCCACCACAGCATCAACACATCTGGCCTGATTTTATCTCACGGCGCAATACAGTGTTAGGGGCAGAGGCGGCTATTGTATCGCGGGCAAGGACGTTGTTTTTCTGCTACCCTCTTTTTGTTGACCCGCTCCTGGGTGTGGTTACTTTGACTTCCGAGGTACACAGTGTTCGGGTTCAGGCGCTCGAGGAGATTTCTGATGCGGGACAAATTGAGCCTTCAGAGAAAAGCATAAAAGTAGTAAGTGGACACACCAACAAGTGACTGCACCTGTCGTACTAACGGGAACAGATACACAGTCGACATCCAGGGGTAAGATCCCAGTTTGTTCACCACATAAAGTACAGGATAGTAAAACTATACAATCTTCCTGAAGATAATCCCACCACCCTTGCGTGCAGGGTGGACTACCTGCTGGAAGACAATAGATTTATGTATGCCCCACGGGGGTATGAGGTTGTTACCCAGTTGACGAAGCGAGCCTTGTGGCAATGACTAATGACGATTGAGCTCTGTGAAGAAAATAACATTGCGATTCTTGCCGCCCCAGATTGCCAAGGCCATATGGGGAAAGTACTTTGTGGACAGCAGAATGCGTGGGATTTCCGAACCTGATCCCTCCTCAACCTCCACCAATGTGGCTCGCTGGCTGGGCTCAGCTGCTATGACGCGGTGGCTACCCTCCAACACGAAGTCTGCCTCCTCCAGACCACCGGCGTTAAGGTCTCCTCCCTCTTCCTCGACATAAAAGGTGGGTTCGACAACGTTAACTCCAACCAACTTTGCACTATGCTCCGCCGATTCTCCACCCCTAAATACATGGTCTCCTGGATCTCCTCTTTCCTCACCGCCCGCCAGTGCCGTCTCGTTT
Source organism: Tuber umbilicatum (assembly GCA_003313605.1). Lineage (NCBI taxonomy): Eukaryota > Fungi > Ascomycota > Pezizomycetes > Pezizales > Tuberaceae > Tuber > Tuber umbilicatum. Next base: position 2,425 of record QLOI01004132.1, on the reverse strand, counting down.
TCGAAGGCGCTCCAGGGATTTTCTCATCCGTGTCTGTGGGAACCCCTCAGGGCTCCCCAATTTCCCCTCTTCTGTTTGTTATTTATGTTTCCCGCCTTCACATCTCCATCCCCCATGGTGTTGTTATTTCTTATGTTGATGATTTTTCTATCACGGTTGGCTCCTCCTCTTACCGCTCCAACATCAGGCTCCTACAGCGCGCCTTCCTCACCCTCAGCAATCGTGCAGCCCCTCTGGGAGTCTCCTTCTCGGTTCCTAAAACCGTGCTTATTCATTGGCGCACTTCCAGGGACCGTAATCCTGTCTGCCACGCCCTGATTTCAATCAACTCCCTTCTATTCAGTCCAACCGCAGAGCTGCGGTGGCTCGGCTACTGGCTCACCCCCTCCTTGGAAACATCCGCACATTTCCATCACCGCCTGGCTCTGGCCTGGGCTTCCTTCGCGCTAGTCAAACGGCTCAGTCCCTCTGGAAAAGGTCACTCTCCCTGGTGTTGTCGGAAGCTCGCTGTCGGACTTCTCTTTCCTGTCCTCACCTACGGCGCTGATCTCCTTATCCCCAACGCTACCATACTCCGCAAACTTAACTCCTTCTGGCATGAGGTCCTTCAATGGATCACCAACTGCTTCAGGGCTACCGCCCCCGCCATCCTCTACCGCGAGGCTTCCCTCCCCCCAATCTCCCTAGCGTTGCAGCATAAAAGAAAGCAAGCTGCCCTCCGGTTACTTTGCTCCCCGCCCCATGTCAACCCTGCGACTGCCCGCCTCGATCCGCCTGTCCCCACTTGGGACTCCTGGCACGCCCCCTCACACCATCACCTCCTGGCCCCTCTGCGTGGTTCCTACCGTCCCCGCCTCTGGTCCACTGCCCCCTCTCCATTCCGTCGCTACCTCCCCCTCGACGCCATCGCCTTCTCTATCAAAGACCTCCTGCCCGACAGACTCCCCCTGGCCTCCCCTCACCTACTACTTCCCCGCCCGTACGATCCGGCGGGTTCTCCACCGTATGGCTCCCTTAAATCCAAGGTTGTCGCCTCCACCTTCGCCTCCTGGGCTGCTTTGCCGCCCCCCCCCTCCTACAAGTTTCCTCCTTCCTTTGCTCCTCACGCCTTCATGGGTTTGCCCAAATTCTCAGCTGGCCGTCTTCATCAGATGAGGGCCGGCAAGAGCTACCTGGCTGCCCACACCTCTTGGTCCAACTGTGATGCCTCCACCCCGTGCCCCTTTTGCGAGGAAACAGAGGAGACCTTCGATCACGCTATCCTTAACTGCCCGGTGAAGGCCCTGGAAAGAGCAACCCACCTTCAGGGTATCTCCAGTCTGGCGCCTGAAGCCCCCGTCTGGTTCTCGGCCCCCCTTATTATCAACTTGGCCCGTTACATTTCCGCCACAGCCGCTGGCTTCCCGCCCAGTATGCCTCCCTTGATCTCTTCCTCCCCACCTGCGTCGCCTCCACCTGACTCGCCGGTGCCCTTGTCTTCCTCCCCTGTCTCCTCTTCCTGAGGCCTTGAGGGTTTACTTTTCCAGTTTGTTTTTACTTGCTTGCTATCATTGTTGTTGGATGCCCATGGCGTCGGCTGTGGGTGGTGATTATGATGAGGGGTTTCTTTACTTATGACTCTCCTTGGACTGGGCTGTAGTTTTGGTTTGAGGTTACTTTACTTTTTACGTTAGTTATCGTCGGCGATGCTAGGGATTTTGTTTTCCCATATTGAAGGATTGGTTGCGTTATTTGAGTTTTGTTATTTCATTTGTTATTGCGTTGGAATTAAGGCTTTTTGTATGCCATAGCGCGAGCGTTTTTTTTCTTTTTTTTTTTCCATCATATGTTTATTGATTCTGGCCCAAAAACGTACATGCAGCTCGCGCTATGGCATACAAAAAGCCTTAATTCCAACACAGTAACAAATGAAATAACAAAACTCAAATAACGCAACCAATCCTTCAAAGCGGGAAAACAAAATCCCTAGCATCGCCATCGATGACTAACGTAAAAAGTAAAGTAACCTCAAACCAAAACAACAGCCCAGTCCAAGGAGAGTCATTAGCAAGGAAACCCATCATCACAATCACCACCCATAGCCGATGCCATGGGCACCCAATAGCAACAATAGCAAGCAAGTAAAGGCACACTGGAAAAGTAAACCCTCAAGGCCTCAAAGAAAGGAGGTGGGGGAGAAAGACAAGGGCAACGGCGAGCCAGGGGGAGGCAAGGCAGGAGGGGAGGCAGGTATCACGGGAGGCATACTGGGCGGGAAGCCAGTGGCCGTGGCGGAAATGTATCGGGCCAAGTTGATAATAAGGAGGGCCGAGGACCAAACAGGGGCTTCAGGCGCCAGACTGGAGATACCCTGAAGGTGGTTTGCTCTTTCCTGGGCCTTAGCCGGACAGTGTAGGATGGCGTGATCAAAGGTCTCGTCTGCTTC
>QLOI01004131.1:0-25522 GCA_003313605.1 Tuber umbilicatum | reverse complement strand
TGGCATGTTTCATCTTAATTTGACAACGTAGCACACTACTCAATTATTACAGTTTTTACGGTATACACGTCTGCATACGAGTCGCACCGAAATCGGGTTGATAAGCCAGTTGGGGGAACCTGCACCTGGGTTACGGAGCATTCAGAGTATAAGCGCTGGTTGGAGCGAGAGGGGTCAGGTCTTCTCTGGCTATCGGGAGACCCGGGTTATGGTAAATCCGTTATCGCTTCGTTCCTCGTAACTCGTCTAGAAATCGAGGCGAAGGCAAAAATCTGCTACTTCTTTTTTAAGGACGACATCCTGGAGCAGAGGAGTGCAACATTTGCGCTTTGTGCCATACTACACCAGCTATTTAAACATGAAAACTCCCTCTGCGGATATGCCCAGGCAGAATTCAGGGCCAAGGGCAAACGGTTTACGGAGGAGGTGGATACCTTGTGGGACATCTTGGTTAAGGCGGTAGCTGAGGGGGGGTGCGGAAATGTAATTTGTGTGGTTGATGCCTTGGATGAGTGTGAAGGAGTCACTCAACTTCACCTTATGCGTCTCGTGACTAGTTTCTCGGAATCACAAAGCTCCCGCTCACCTCTAAAATTTATTTTCACAAGCCGCCCGTACCAAATAATCGAGACAGAGCTTGGCTTCCGGGCAGCGGCGATTCGGCTGAAAGGGGAGGACGAAGTTAAAGCGATTGTTACGGATGTTAACCGTGTTATTGATGAAAAAGTTAGGGAACTCGAGCGGCGAATTCATAGAGATCTGGAACATTTACGTGGGCGCCTCAAATCATTAGCCGATCGGACGTTCCTTTGGGTTTCTCTGATCCTTGAGATTTTGGGGAAATGTGTAGATGGCTCCCGAGCGGCATTGATGGAGATTGTTTCCACTGCACCTGCCGATCTTGATCAATTATACACCAAGATTCTTTCCGGAAGCACGGACAAAAAAAGGGCCCGTAAAATTCTGAACATAGTGGTAGGGGCTGCAAGGCCTCTTACCCTTGTGGAGATGAACACTGCACTTGCTATTAGGGGGAACCACCGCTCGACGCGAGAGCTAGAAGATAACCTTTCCCCAAACTTTGAAACGACGGTGAAAAATCTGTGAGGGCTTTTCGTGCGGGTTATTGACTCGAAGGTGTACCTCGTTCACCAAACGGCGCGGGAATTCCTGATTAAGAATGGGCCGCCCGGCCAGGGGCAATGGCAGCATACTCTATCTCTCGCAAATGCTAACAAGATCCTGGCTAATATTTGTATTTCTTATCTGTTCCTGGAGGACTTTGAACACGACCCTTTAGTGATAGATACTTGGGATTTCGATCAGGATGAGAGCCCTGTCCGTGAGTACACCCTGAAGTATCCTCTTCTCGACTACGCAGCTAGCCATTGGGCGAACCACTTCCGAGACTCGCAGGAACCGCAAATAGAGTTATTCAATTCAACTCGATTGATTTGTGAACATAGATCCAAGAGATGCCTAACATGGCTTGGGGTGTTCTGGCAAAGGAATCACTCAGATCGCTTATTTCCCAACGATTTTACACCTTTGATGATAGCATCATGGCTTGGACACGAGACTGCAGTTGACCAACTGTTGAAAGAGGGAAGAGATACTAATGCTCGATCCATGTATTATGGAACTGCGTTGAACATAGCGGCTGTGCGGAAAAACAAAAATATTACTGGGAAGCTAGTACAGGGGAACGTCAATGCCTATATAGGTGGGGAAGAGTATAACATCCTTCAGGTAAGGGTGCCTCATAATTTGAAGCCATCTGCGCAGGTGTATAAACTGACGATGGATTAACGTTGTATCACAGACGGTATGTGAATTAGCAGCCAGTAGAATACGCTTTAGCTGATGCAGAATTTGTTTTACTTGGCAGAAGGGAAGTAGATGTCCCTGATAATGTACCCTTAGCACCGCCGCAGGGCTAATGTCAGAATCTTGGGGACTATAGAGGGTAAGCCAGCTGTATTAGGGATGCCGGGCAGCAGTCATGACTAACTCCTGATTGACCCATGAGCGTAGAGCGTAAGCCACAATCCCTAATACCAGAAAATAAGAGAATGCCTGCTGATCAGAGGGGAAAATAGGAGGTAGGGGACTCCGTAAGTGCCTAGGGAAAGAGTGATAAGCTAATTGCGGTTTGTGGGGTGATATAGCTTGTATGTAGCTGGATCAAAATACATTTAAGGTAAAGGGTAATTGCTAACCCTAACTGATGGCACACTGAAGAATGTAAGCAAACATGCTCAACAACTATTGTTGTAAGTGAGTGTCATTGACTTCGGTCTGGGTGGGGGTTGTAGTGGGTAAGTGGACTGGATTAGCCAGGCTCTGAGACCGCGTAATTATTGACCTCTGGCTCACTGAGTGTTATAGAATGTATGTACATATGAGTGGTCAGGATTCGGAACGAGGTAACTGCTGACCTCTGGCTCACTGAGTGTTGTAGGATGTAAGTGAATGAGATCAACCACGGTCCTGGGGCAAGGCAATTGCCGACCTTTGACTCTCTGAGTGTTGTAGGAGGTATGTGAATACGATCAACCACGACTCTGCGACGAAGCAATTTCTGACCTCTGGCTCGCTGAGTGTTGTAGTGGGTAAGTGGACCAGGCGAACCGCGGTTCTGGGATGGGGCAATTACTGAACTTTGACTCGCTGAGTGTTTTAGCTGGTAAGCGAGCTGGATCAACCAAGATTCTGAGACGGGGTAATTGTTGACCTCAGGATCGCTGAGCATTGTAGGATGTGGGTGAACAGAATTAGCCATAGCGCTAGGATGAAGCAATTACTGACCTCTAGCTTATTGAATGTTTTAGCCAGTAAGAGAGCCGGATAAACCACTGTTCTGGCATGATAGAGCTGCTGACCACCGGCTCGTTGAATGCTGTTGTAGCCGGTAAGTGAATAGATTAACCATAGTTTCGAGGCAAGGTAGCTGCTAATCTGTGGCTCGTTGAGTGTTATAGATAGTGAGTGAACTGGATGGTTCCGTGACGATACAATGGCTAACCCTGATTCGCTGAATATCATAGATAGTGAGCGAACAACCTTAACTGTGGTTCCGGGATGATTCAATCACTAACCTCTGGCTCGCTGAGTGTTGTAGATAGTAAGTGGACGGGATTAATCTCAATGGATAATCCGGGATTATCCACTGTTCTAGGACCAGCAAATTACTAACCTCTGGCTTGCTGGGAATTGTAGGGGGTAAGTGAACTGGGTCAGCCACGGTTCTAATTTAGCGCCGGAGAGTTGCTCATCTCTGACTCACTGACTGTTGTAGGGCGTAAGTGAACCGGACCAGAGGCGGTTTTAGGATGAGGCAATTGCTAACCTCCGGCTTCTTGACCGTTTCAGTCGGTAAGTGAGCTGGATTAACTAAGTTTCTGGGATGAGGTAATTGCTGACCTTAGGCTCGCTGAGCGTCGCAGGACGTAAGCGAACCGGACTAACCACAATTCTGGGATGGACCCTTTGCTGATAACAGGCTTCTTGGCCACTTCTACACGTAGGTGGTAAGTTGCCTTGAATGTTCCTACGCCCCTCTTTTTCCGACTTTGCTCATACACTGCTCCTCCGACTGCAGGTCGTATGTATCTCACAGCTTTTAAGTCCTCGTTAATGCCGGGGACTCCATGTTAACCTAACACTTGTATTCCTCAATAGGAGGTAAGCATTCGGAATCTCCCCACTGTACCTCTTCCGAGAGCTAACCAGTTACTGCTCTCCCATTATAGTTTGTAAGTGAAAAGCTGTTCCCTCCCCCTGCTTTGACTGATAAGTTACTTACCTGGTTTTGAGTTGCAGCTTGTTAGTACAAAACTTTGTCCCGCTTCTTGCTTCTCCGCTAACATAGGCGTGACCCGCACCTATTTGGACAACGCAGAAAGTGAGCCCCATGATGTCATCTTATTACTACTGGCGTTGATAGTGTAGGATATCTGTTAACCTTTCTTGTAGACTGTGAATTGTTCCAGTTTAATATTCTCCCCCCCTTTGCTAATTATTATTGACCCGGCGCTAGTTCTGCATACCAGAAACTCCAATTCCGCAAGCCTTGCCCATCCTGGGCACGGCCCCCTGATCCTAAAGACCTCTATGGTAACAGGTGGGTATTAGATGCTGCTTCTAGCGAATAATTACTAGTACGCGTCTGGCTAACTGTGCGATTGATCAAATGCCTACAGCGGGTTATTGGTGGGAAGCTAGCTGTCTATTGAATTTCTTTATTGACTTGGGGCCAGGGAGGTTTTTATTGTTCGCTAGCTGCTCTGGGTCGGTAGGGTTCGTTTGGACGATGTGTGATAGCTGTATCATCAGGGTGCAGGAATTTGTAGGTGCCAACTGCCGGTGGCTTATTGCGCTTCTATTACTACTGTACTTTCACTTCAACAATTTTATCACTTCGCAACTATTTTTCCTGTACACCCACGAGATGGCGGCCCATGTTAGACCCATAGCGTACACGGTTTAGTAGGATACTTGTTGATATACGGGACCGTCGGTACGGTCTTGGTCACTTTGCACAAAAGATTCATGCTCAATCAATGTTCGCAACCGTCCTGGGCCCCCGCAGGGCCCGACGGGGGGACTGCCAAGAGTTCTGGACGGGACGGGACGGCAAATTCCAGTCAGTTCCCGTCCCAAAAGCTCCCGGACGGCGGTCATTGGGTAGGACGGCGGGCCCTGCAATGTAAGACGAATTAGCGTGGGGGACTTCTGTGGATGGCGGGCAACCGCGGTCGACGGCGGGTGGCTGTAAGTTGACGGCGGGCGACTACAGGGAACAGTGGGGGACAGTAGATTATGGCCAAGTTGATGGGATTAATCCAATACCAACGAGTTTTCTACACTCCTACTAAGAACACTTAGAATTCTCCAATCAATATCCTACAACCTTACGCGCAACTGGGTAAAGTTAAATAGGAGCAAGAAGTCCGCTTAGAATATTTTAATCAAGCCAAACTAGAATCAGCAGATTAAAGGTTACGATTCTGAGAATATCAATTCATCTTTTCATTTGCCCTTGTTCTTGCATTTCCCTCTCACATCAAAGTCCAACTCCAACCAGTATGTCACACGAAAACCACAAGTTAATCAACGCCTCTCAGGAAAAGATATGGGATTTGGAAATCGACTTGGAATCCATTACCGGAATTGCAAATCCCAAATACCTTCCTACGATTTCAAACCTATGACATTCCTAGTAGTCATGCAAGTAGTCCGGGGAGTCCCTTGAGTAGTGCGTTAAGTGGACCTCTGACCCCCACAATTGGAAGCAGCTGAGGCAAAGAGAGTAATATTATTACTGTTGAGAAGCGAATACATTAACTACCTGAGTATACACTTATTATTATAACTTAGTAATTCTGATCTATCTATCTTGTGAGCACTGTATCCCAATAAGCTCCCGTGGGTTGGAAAATATTACCAACCCTAGAATTACAAATATGAGACATTTCGCACCGTCGACTGCGGGGCTAAAGTCCTTTGCCGAGGACGGCAGGGCAAGTTCGGATGAGGACCGGACGGGGCGGCAAAAAGCCGTCCACCGCCGTCCACCCCTCAGAACGGACGGACTACCCCGTTGCGATCATTGTGCTCAATATTATTGTTACATTGAGGGAAGAATAGGCCGAGGAGGAGAAGCAAACCTAGGAAATTGTAATGAGTGAAAACCCCTATGGTTCCAAGAAGATGCTCTATCAACTATTCCCCCACGTTACCCCGGTTTTTGAGTATAGTACCTTGATACTAGGGTTAGTCCTTGAACATTCCCGGTGCATGGTCGGTTCTGATGAGCGGACAAGTTTATTGATTGAAAGGAGGGGGGATTCCATGAACTTGGGCAATTTTTCAACCCCCTGAAGGGTGTCAATAGCGGTTTGGTTCAAGCCTTCTATTGGGCTAACCCGGGTTAAAAATGGGTAAGCCCGACCTAGCCCAGGTCCAACCCAGCCTAAGAAAGGAAAGTCCGGGTTAACCCAATGAACCCAGTGGGCCGGAGCAAAAGAGAGAAGGAATTAAATATATATTAGCATTAGCATACAATTAGTATTGGATAACAGAATGGGCAATAGGAAATGTAGAAGGGTAAGGTCAGTTGAGTAGATGGTAAAAAGAGCCGACCTTGTGTGCTCTCGTCAAAGCTGCTCAATTTCTCATCTTTGAAATGCTCAGAATCCCCGAGGGCTAATCAAGTTTCCGCCTGGCTTTTTACTATGCGTTCTTAATGGAACATGGCTCTGCTTGGACCTTTTACCAAAATGTAAATAGTCACGGTCACAGTCTTCATGGATTCCGTGTGCTCAGATTCCAGTTTCCATCGTGATCATGACTTGAAGTATCGTGGAAACCAGGAATGAGAGACAAAATATTCGCTGGGTTCGCCAGGTAACCCGGGCTTGGCACCTCCGAACCCGACCCAGCCCGGGCTTGCGCTAGGGTAAACCCAACCCAATGTGCTTCCCAAGAGATGATCCATCAGCTTCACACCACCGTATGCAAAACACCACCACACACAGGTTTTCGGGCTGGGAAAGCTTTCATAATGGTTCTTCAGCGGTGGGATCTGAATGCCTCTCCACGAAGTCAAAAAAACCCTTGCAGGGATGCTGGATCTGCAGCCATCCTTACTAAAGTCTGGTGACAAAAAACTTGGGCCAATCGGCGCTTATGTGACAACCATCTCATCAACCCCACATCCTCACCAACCTACCATTCAACAACTATGCCTCTCAGAAGACTGGCTTTCTATCAGAGATTGAGAAGGGACAAATAATTGCCCTAAGGTCAAAAAATGACTCTTTTTCCTCCATTTCCAAGCATCTTCACTGTCCTCTTTCTACTGTCAAAAACGTTTACAAAAGATATGAAATGAGGGGTACTGCCAGAAACTGTTCTTCTACTAGAAGACCCCAAAAAAGCGATAAACGAACCCCACACCACCTAGCAAGGGCCTCAAGGCACAATAGGCGCCAGCTATTGGCAGAGTGGCACAATAAAATTGCCCCTCAAGCCTCTGTGAGGACAGTTAAGCACAGTCTTGCTCAAGCCAACATCATCCTCCGACTCCGTTACAACTCCGGTCATTGAAATTTACTTCCTAATCGGGAACGACTCAACACCAGAGAAACTATCACCACTTTTCGGGTCCAGCACCCTACCCCTTGGGGGGTGCTGGCCATCACTTTTATCACTTCCCTGCCTTCGGGCATCATCTTTACTGTTTTCTCTCAAGGTCTACCCTCAAGACCACTCCTCCTACCCCATCTCAACATCTCAGGATGTTGTTTTACCTCACTTCCCCGCTTTTGTTTGGCTCCTCGCTTAACATTTGCACGGTCGGGTATACCCATTCTTGTTTCTTCAGACAGCTGAGAATACAGTTTGTGTTAAGCGGAAACCTGGGAATCCCCTCGGGGTTTTTCCAACAGGCCATGGTCGATTTCGCCACTTCCCTTCCCTTCATACATCTTAGTGGTGGTATCCCTCCCACTTAGTGACACTTCCTCTCAGAGAATAAAGGGACTACATGAGAGAAGTGGTAATAATCCTGGATGTGTGAGGGTGCTTGGGAACCGCCTAGCAGGACACGAACACGTTTCCGATAGTTGGATCACGCTTGGGTCTACCCCTTCTCTCCTCTTCCCCATGGGATTGGCTGGCACCCTACTGCCCCTCCTCCTCCTCCACCTTGGTTCCGTCTCTTCTATATGGTTCCTCCCTCCCTTCGCCGGCCCGCCTGGCCTTGGGATCCTCTGGCTGGTACCCTACTACCTTCCTCCTCCACCTGGCTTGCACCCTAAACAACTGCTACCGGCTGGCACCCTACTGCCTCCTTTCACACCCCACTCGCGTCATACTGCCGCTCATCTTGCTTGCCAAGAGGGCTGGGGTCCCTGACTCGACCTGCCACACACCTCTGCCACCTGCATTAGTCTACTACTCTCTTGCCTTCCCCTGGCACCTCCTTTTCGGTACATCCGTGGCCCTTAGTTCTGGCTAGTTCTGGTTCAAGGGTGTTGACGCAGCTAGGGTTGGATCTGGGGGGTTGTTTTTCATTTGTAGGGTTTTAGGGGTTCACTGTCGGGTTGTTTCTTTTGGATTTCAGGTCGTTCTTGTGGCGGTTTATTGGTTCGTGACTGGGGAGAGGTGGCTTTTGGGGGTTAGTTTTTATACCCCTTGAGGGCTTTCTGACAGCTCAGGAGGGCCTGGCCTAGGTGGGGGTTTTTGAGGTTTCATAGCGCGAGCTGCACATTCCTTCTTTGTACCGCTTAAATCAAATGAAAAACTGAGGGAAATAAAATTGCTCAAGCCAACATCAAGAAGTGGAAAGCAAGAAAGTGAGCATTGTTGAAAGAAAGCCGTGCCTCCCAAAGGCTTGCTTGGGCAAAGGAGCATAAGAGGTAGACTAAGGAAGAGTGGGAGAGTATTGTCTTTAGTGATGAATGCATGGTGGAAAAGTCTAAGAATCCAAAGGATATTTAGATCTTCAGAACACCAGATGAAAGTAGAAAAAGGAGTGTATTCAAGAGGTAACAAAGAGGCCTAGTATTAAGTTGATAGTATGGACTTGCATTTGGGGGCGATCTGAGGGTGGTTTCATTCCTATCTTTGAGAAGACTGTCAATTGATCGGTCTGTAGTCAGGTTTTGGAGGATGGTTTGCTGGATACTTTGCAAGAGGTTGAAGACACAATTGGGGATCCTGTTTTTTAGCAGGATAATGCAAAAGTACATGTTGCAAGAGATACCCTGGCTTGGCTGGAGGAAAACAACATACAGGTTATGAAATGGCCAGCCTGTTCACCTGACCTGAATCCAATTGAGCATTGCGGAAGAGGCTGAAGGAAAAGTTGCATCAGCGCTTTCCTGATATCTATAAAGCAAAAGGAGGACCAGAAGTGGTAAGAAGGTGTTTTGCAAATGCTCTCTCAGAGGTTTGGGCAAATGATATTGAGGGGGACTTTTTGGAGAAGCTCTGGGAGTCTATGCCTAGAAGGGTGGCTGCTGTATTGGAAGCAAAGGGATGGTACACAAAATATTGAATATTCTTTCTTCAATCTTTTATTAAAAGTTTACTCTATATTTATAAAATATGTACTTTGAATTTCATCTCTTTTGGTATTGTGGTTGGTTGATGGTTCATAAAAATATAACTGGGCATGTACTAGTATGGTTGTTGCGTCGCCGGCCTGAGTTTTTTGTCACCGGACTTTATGATAGAAAAGCTGGCGGCAATTCCCGCAGCTTGAGATTGAAGGGCTCGGAGTATATACTGGTGTATTTCACACTCTGCTGCACTTGCTGTAGTGCACCAGAGATGGGGTCAGCCTCCAATCCTTCCTAACTCTTTCGAAATATCTGTCAGGAAATATAAAAAGAGGTAATAGATGATCACATCTATTGATTACATGATTGTCCATGTTCTAAAAATGTACAGTACAGTGCAGTGATCCCAAGCGGCCAGTCCGTCCGGCTTTGAGTACGGCCGGACTGACACAGGCTTTTTCAGCGACGGCTGGGCCGGACTGTGGGAAAGCGGCTTTTCCGAACCAAAGCCGGGCCCGGCCTGGGTCACCTGCAGGCCGATGTTTCAAGAAATCACTCCTGTTTCATTACAAAGAAATATTGTACTACCGTATTCAACGGGACTAATTGTCTATGAAGTCGCTCGGTTAATACATATTCACCAGTGGTTCGTGGGGGGATCGGATAAATTTGTTTTAAGCGAGATCTATACCATCAGGGTCACGTTGCTCCTATTATCCTATCTGGAGTGATTGAAAGTAGAAATCCCATAGGCTATCAGATATCTTCGGATTGCCTGGGCATCTGGCGGCTTTGCCTGGGCACCTGACGGCTTGCCTAGGTACCTGGCCACTCAGACCTGGGTTGCGCCAAGACTCGACCCAGCGGTTGCCTGGGCGCCGCCGGGTTTTGGCGGCCGCCAAGAATTCCGACCTGACTGACCCAGGCTTTTCAAAACCACGGCCGGACTGGCCGGACTGCCGACCCGTGGCCCAGACCATGGTCTGGACTGGCCGCTTGGGATCACTGGTACAGCGGGATGACAGAAGTCATTGTTGATAACCACTTTTACACCAAAAATGCTGCTTTTCACAGTTTCAGAACTTGGCGGCATCTGGTTGGAGTAATTCAATTCTTCTTAAAATAGTTATTTTTTATTTTAGGTATCCTAATTCTGAGGTTTAAATTTTGAAGCGTAAGGCGCAAGATGGCCTTACCTATGGCAATGTCAAATTTGCCAATTTTCAAAACATGGAACTTTCTAATAGCCGGTTGCCCTCCTATTTCGCCTTGTTCATAGTCAGGAGAAGCAAGCGCAATGCGAAAGCGAGAACAACGCAGTACTCCTTTTTCTTTATGTGTCCTAGTTTAAAGCTAAAATGGAAAAAACCAGAATAATATGCTACACTGGACTTTCTTTTGCGTTGTTCTTGCTTTTCACGACTATGAGCAACACGGAATAGGAGGGTGACCGGCTATTATGTGAGCAGCTTTGCAAATTCTTGTCAATTGGCCTCTTTCCGGGCTCAATCATCCTAACTACTAAGAGTTACCTGCAGACCAAACGAATTTCTCTTATAGAAATATAAATTTTAGAATTCTTCTGTCTTCAACTATTTATTGATATATTTTTCGTTCTAATTGATTAAGAGGTGTGGGTGTACATCGCAATTTCCAAGGCCCCCAATTTCGGATATCTTGGTGTCTCTTGGCTGGTAAATGGACCACCAACGATGATAGTTGCCCGAGCTATACATGACGAGGTTTCTGGCGGAAGTTACTGGAGTTGAGGTTGTAGTGACTGTGCTAGTCCAACACTGATGGAGTTACCCTAGTGGTCTTGTCTCATACTGTTCGTTTTGTTCCTCGCTGTTGTGTGAGAAACTGTCTCCAGCAACCCAGAGTCTTTCAAAACCAATAACCGGGAATATAGGAGGTGCCCCGTAAATCATCCATTAGCTAATAATGAACTGGCCTTGTGTAGGACTTTTCACAATCTGTTGTACGATGAATGCTAAATCTTTACTGATTGTATTACAATACAGAAGAAAAATTATCCTGAGCCTTTGAGACTTCGAGTTAAGATCAAGCGTGGGCTGCTTCATTATAAACCAGATTTTTCAGTATCGTCATAGCATTTAAGAACGAACATGTTTTCCATGACAAACAATACACTACAAATATATCAATCTCCACTTCGTTGCGCTGTTCATGTGAATATTTTAGAAACAAGGTTTGACAGTTTGCCTTGGGCAACTCTAGAACAAGCTTGCTGCTTGAATCACTTGAGAACTGAAAGCGCCTATTTCACGATGCGTAATGATAAAGTGGGTTTCGTTGAAAATTTATCAAGATAGAAGAGAAATGTTTCTTAGAGTAGAGTGAATTATATTAGGTGTCGGATTGGTTGATCAAACTGCGATAGGAGGGTCTCCTTATGCTCCCGGTTCCTCCGCATGCAATTTTAATTTTGTCTCTTGTTCGCCCCCTATCCTCCCGGTAGCCAATGGAATCTCTGGAGACTTTGAGTTAGTGAAAAACAAGTGAAAATATACAGCGAGTATGCTACGAGATAAGGGAATCCATTGCAGCGATCTCAAGTAGTTTGGAATGAAACTATTTTTCATCATTTGCGACTCCACAGGTGAATATATTTAGACATGAGATATCACTCGGAGCTTCACCAGCAGCTGATGTTGAAACCACCAAGGTTGATTGAGAAAGAAAAGGTGTGGGGTATGCCCGACTATGTATACAGGAAAGCACCAGCCACCGTTTTCCTAAGTTCATGGGGGCCTCAATCGCCGCGCCACCCCCTACATTAGCATCTGGCCCACCCCCCGCGGTCCCCATCCCGGATATGGAAGGATATCTCAACAATTGGGATTGGAGAGTGTGGAGTGAATCTCTCTTCAAATTAGTTAAAACGTGGAGGCAGCAGTCCCAAACCAAGAGTAATTGGGGATAGCGCTGGATATATTCTTGAGCGCTAAGGGAGGTGGTACGGCAAAAAAGACAAGAACAACGCTAAAATCGACGAGAAAGTTCAGAGTTTTCAAGGATATCGTCTGCTTCGAGCGGATCTAGTGAGTGCAGAGTCCAATTTCTAATGAAGGGGGTTCAATAGATCGTGAAGAACAGGATGTCTAAAGTTTTCAAGGAGGGACTTTACCCGGTGTATACAAAGGTCGGGGAAGCCCAGGATGAAAGCGGAGGAAACTCATTACTGAATGGTTGGTCTAAATGGAAATGAGAACATCTAACTCCGCAGACAAAGCTGGTGAGAGATTCTCACTGATCTGTTACTAGATCCTGAGGTGTTGCTCATGGTCACCGATGGTCACTCGTTCGCTCGGAGACACCGGCCCCACAGGAAAAGCAAGCCACAGCATTAGGAGTTATTTCCTGGTTCCTCTTCATCCTTGGAAATGATTATTTCAGTTTGTATGCTCGAAGATGCTCGACCGATCGACGACTGCTGGGTAAAGCGTCCACATTATATTGGGAAGGCATATGAACGTGGGTGCTTTTTGATGAGTGTATCGCATGGAGCCATCGTTAATAGGGCGAGAAAAATGGGTACCGGAATGATGTAATATCCGTAAAATATGTAGTGATGAAGTGAATGGCGGAGGAATAAGCGGAAGGAGTTCTGTCAGTTTATATTTAAAGGATTATGTTTGACTAGGTGGACTTCGGAGGCTTTTGGTTGACTAGATTGTCCCCACATTGAGAGAGTGTCGCGAGTTGGATATCTTTCTCTTAGCTCCGGAGAATACATGCTTAGGTTCCGAAGACATTGCCGGAACTGATAACAGAGTAACGCCCCTACAGAAAGCATTGGGTATGATACTCTTTTCTTTTGGCGACCCCCCAGCCACCAGCTAGAAAGTAATTAGTATTAACACAACTGAAGCTTAAATAGAATTAAGCAAAGACTCAGGTATGATATATCAAAGCGGATTGCCAACACTTGTTTCCGGTTCACTGTTCCAACATTCGTCCGGTTCATCGGGCTACCAGGGCTCGGCCCGACCGGGCCCAACGAAGAGCCGAGGCGAGCTGTCTCTTCCAGTGTCCTTTCGACACTCCCAACGCTTGTCCGACACTCCAAGTGCTCTTCCGAAACGAACAGCGTCTTCCCAACATCTTCCAGCGACAATGACTTACCGGCGACAACATTCCGGCAACTGTGGAGCGGGAATGTGCAGCGGGAAACTACTGCGGGAAATGACGACTTCTTTCTTGCGAGTGGCAATGGCGAGAACGATTCTGGTAGCTTGAGCATTCGGAGCAGCATCTTAAGACTTCTAGTATCCACCGGGGAAGATCTATGAAGCGGAAAATATTGGCTTTTCCACTAGCAATCAAGCCACATCAAGCGAACACGGGAGATGTGACACTGCTTGTAGAAATTCACGACTCCCTAAAGAGCAAATATTATCCAGGATAGGCAGCGGCTTCCGATCATCCCTCACTGTCCACCCCTTTCCGAGATGTCCCTTCATACTGAGTGTTGTCCACCTCCCCTCACTTCTGATCTTCCGTTTACACTCCTCATTCCCTTCTCCCCACCCTAGAAAGAGCTCTGGACAACGGTAGTGAAACTTGTAAAGTAATGGAAAATTAAAGGGTGGTTGGGAGGTGAGTAGGAGGCGGTCACATCATGATCGGTAATGTAGGGTTAGAGTGTCAAGTTCTCCTACTGATGGCAGTTTTCTACAAAATTGTAGGCCTCACTTGGGAGTCGTGGAACTCATGAGATGCAGCTCGACTTGGTTAGAGCATCGCTACCACCATCGCCATGATTATAGTTTTTTGTCTGGGTAAAGAGTTCGGCGATGTGCTTTGGATTCGGGAGACTCGATCCGAAGTCGCCGGAAAGAAGCCTTCGAATGAAAGCCCTTCCAAGAGCGTCGGAAGAAAGGCGGAAGAGTGGGGTTAGCACTGGAGTGGGGGGAAAGGAAGACATATAGGGAAGGGAGTGGATATGGGTGGTGGTGACCGATGAAAGGACCCGAGGGTGTTTTTCGTTGCGTTTTTGTGCTTCTGTCTTCCTCGTTAGTTAGCTAAGTTGCGAAAGAAAAAAAAGAGAGCATCTCCTTCTCACCTAAATTTGTGCCTTTGCTACCGTCACCGTATTCTGTTACTGTTCAATTGTCGTTGCCGCGGTCTTATTTTATTGTTTTAGCTCACTTTCTAAAAGTCTCGCGGGTGATATTTCAATCGCTATGCTATGGCTGTCAAAAGTTGTGATGTTGCGAAGCCATAAATTTTGAGGATGCGAGTACAGGAATAACACCAACGCGATAAACTAGTAACAGCTGAACCCTACAAATTCCTACACCCCGGTGCAACTATCGTGCCCCTCACTCGACTAAATCTCAAGAACTAAACGCAGAATATCGTAGGTAGAAAAAAGTGATAGCGGCCTCGGGTCTGGAAGTAAATTGAATCTCCGAGCGGCGTTTATTCCCTTAAGTGGTAAGCAACACATCAGGTATGATATCAGTAAAAAATAATAATTAAGAAACGAGGCATAGTACCTGCTAGTCCCCATGCTGACGATTCACGATAAGGATGTCGTGCCCTCGCTTGGCAAGGTGTGAAGATCTGGTATGTCTTGGATACAAAATTACCCTTGGGTCAATGGGAATGTGCAACGAGGGTGGGGATAGCAAACTGGAGCGACGCACATGCTACAAGAAAGGTTAATGGATATCCTGCGCCGACAGGGTTGGTAGTAGTAAATTAATATTACTCACTTCCTATGTTGACGAAGCGGTTGCGAGGCACGGTGAGCTTTGCTAGGAAAACAGGAAGAGGGAACGAGAGATTAACTGACAAGCTACAACGTAATAGCAGGTGAATATTAGTGAAAGCCGGCAGGGGAGCTGAAAGAGGTTTGCATACAAACTGACAACCAAGGAGGAATTGGTTAGCATTGCGAAGTGGTGCAATATGAAGACTGGGAATACGTGCCTCCTAATGAGGAAATCAGGGGTAAGGTTAGTCTCAAGTCAAGGGCATTAATTGAGGCCTTATGAGTTGTCGATCACTTACAATCTATAACGGTGGGAGAGATATATCAGTTAGAGAGAAACAAGAAATGAGTAAGTTGATGAAGGTTGGCTAACCGCCTGGAGGAAGCAAGAAGCGGGGCATCAGCAATTGCGTAGTGCCAGAAGGGTGTTTAATCCTGTCCACCTACATGCTACAACGCAGTGAATCAGAGGTCAGAAATCTCCGCGTCTCAGAGCCGTTGTTGATCCGGTTCACTTACTATCTACAACACTCCGTGAGCCAGAGGTCAGCGATTTCCCCGTCCCAGAACCGTAGTCCGCTCTTTCCACTTACCTCCTACAACACTCGGGGGGCAGAGCTAAGCGGATATTTCGTCCCAGAACCGCGGTTGATCCAGCTAACTTACCCGCTAAACACTCAGAAAACCAGAGGTCAGTGATTTCTTCCCCACACAATCCTCGTGGTTGATCCTGTTCGCTTACTGGCTACAACACTCGGTCGGCCGGGGTCAGCCATTTCTTCAGACTCGGAAGTGTAGTGATCCTGTTGACTTACGGGCTGTAACACTCAGTGAACCAGAGGTCAGAAATTTGCTCGCCCGATAGCCGTGGTTGGTCCCATTCACTTACTACCTAAAACACTCAGCGAGTAACAAGTCAGCAATTTTGTCCTACAAAAAGGGTAGCTGGTGCACTTTACTTACTACCTACAACAAACAGCGAGCCAGAAGTCAGCAATGTTCTCGTCCCGGAACAGTGGTTGATCCTATTCACTCACATCCTACAACATCCAGCGGACCGGAGGTGAGCAATTTTCTCGCCCTAGGAGGTGGGCTGATTCTGCTCACTTACCAGCTGCCACAATCAACCGGCCAGATGTTAGAAATCCCTTCATCTCAAAATCGTGGTTGATCCGGCTCACTTACCAACTGCAGCACTCAGCGAACAGAGGTTAGAAATTCCTTGGTCTAAGAACCGTGGTCGATCCTGTTAACTTACTACCTACAACACTCAATGAGGCAGGGGTTAGCAATTTCCTCGTCCGAGAGCTCTGGTCGATCCCGCTCACTTACTCGCTATAACGCCCGATGAGACAGAGGTCAGCAATTGACTCGTGGCGGAACCGTTGTTGATCCGGTTCACTTACCAACTACAACGGTCGGCGAGCCAGGGGTCGGCAATCGACTCGTCCCGGAACCGTGGTCGATCCGGTTCACCTACCCCCTGCAACACTCAGGAAGACAGAGGTCAGCAATTGGCCCGCCGCAGAAAGGTGATTGATCCTGTTCACTTACATCCTACACCACCCAGTGAGCCGGGAGTCAGTAATTCCCTCGTCCGAGAACTGTGGTTGATCCTATTGACTTACAATCTACAACACTCGGCGAGCCACAGGTCAGCAATTCCTTCGACCAAGAACCGCAGTTTGTCCTATTCGCTTACCACCTACAACACTCAGCAAGCCAGAGATCAGCCATTTTCTCGCCCAAGAACCCGGGTCGATCCGATTTACTTACTCGCTACAACACTCAGGGAGCAAGAGGTCAGCAATTTCCACCTCCCAGAACCCCGGTTGACCCCATTCACTTACTCGCTACAGCGTTCAGCGCGGGAGCAGTTAGCAATTTTCTCTGAAGAAACACGGTCGATCCCGTCCACTTACTCGCTACAACACTCAGAGAGCCGGGGGTCAGCAATTTTCACATCCCAGAACCGTGGTTTGTCCTGTTCACTTACACTCTACAACACTCAACGAGCCAAAGGTTAGAAATTTCCACGTCCGAGAAGAGTCGTTGATCCTTTTCACTTACGAGCTACAACACCCAGCGAGCCAAAGGTAAGCAATTTTCTCGTCCGCTAACCTCGGTTGGGCCTGTTCACTTACGAGCTACAACACTCGACCAGGCAGATGTCAGTAATTGCCTCGTCGCAGAACCCTAGTCGATCCTGTTCACTTACCCGCTACATCACTCAGCAAGCCAGGAGTTAACAATACACTGATCACATTAATTCGCTTGACCCAGTTACGTACGAGCTATTGTACCCGGTTTCTCCGCAATTAGCTGTCCCCTGTTTCGTCTGCGCTATTTAGCGAGCACCTATCATACCTCCTGTTTGTCCTCCAAAATTAGCAAGCATTACTCGGTTACCCGGTGGTATTAAAATGTAAACTTACACTCTGTGCTCGTGAGGCAATACGTGGTCAGTTTTGAGGGTTTCCCAACATCTCTGATACTGTTTGTTTACCTTCTATATCTCCCAGGTCTCCCGTATTAGCAACATGACCGTGCACAGGATATATGCTCCTTGGCTTCTACTTGCCTTCTATAAGGCAAGAAATGTTGCGAATCAGCTCTAGCTGCTTCCGCTGATAGCAAACGGACATACCATCTGGAACCAATTTTAATTCACAGTCAGTTATGCACCAGTGACCCCCAACCAGAAAAGCTCTTCACATTCAAAATGTTACACTCCTTCCCATTTACATAAGCTTTGGCGTTCCTCTGTAGTAGAATTCTGGCTATATCCTTGTCCCCCCGGATTGCTGCTATGTTCAATGCGGTGCCATACCTCCCGCACCGAGCATTGATATCCCCTCCCTCCTCCAATAGTCGCTCAACTACCGCTCCCTGCCCGAGCAACGACGCTACCATCAAATGTGTCAAATCTTGAAAGCACCTAACTGTCCCTCCGGAGCTAAACCCGTACACCCCAATCCATGTCATAAAGCGCCCAGATCGTACTCCACAAATCCCTCGTGTTAACTCGAATAACTCCATCTGCCGATCCTGTGAATCTCGGAAGTGGCCTGCCCAGTGTCTAGCTGCGTAACCAAGAAACGCGTATTTCCGGAGATAATTTTCTACCTCCCTCTGCGCAGCCCTACCGTGAGTATGTATCTCTAATGGGCTGTTTTCAAACTCCTCAAGCAAAAGATAGGAGATACATAAAAAAAAGCTAGAATCCTCAAAACAAATCGTGTGCTGCCAGTTTCCTTGGCCGGGTGAGGATCCTTTGATCAGGAACTCCCTCGCGGTCTGGTGGACGAGGTAGATCCGCGAATCAATAACCCGTACAAAAGGTCCACACCAATTCTTAACCATCCTGCCGACATCAGCCGGATAGTCCCCGAGGTCCCCGGCCAGCTCAAGCTCCCCCGTTATTCAGAGTGCTATGTTCATTTCTCGCAGTGTAAGAGGCCTTGCGGCCGCCACTACGATACTCAAAATTCTTCGGGTTTTGTCAGGGTGCCCGCTTTGATTAAGAATCCCGGTGTATAATTTTGCTATATCCCGCGGCGCAGTGGAGACAATGTTAGTCAAAGCCTCCACCGAGCCGTCCTGACTATCCTTCAAGATCTCCAGAACAAGAGAAACCCAAAGAAATGTCCGATTGGCCGAAGATCTCAGGAGGTCTCGCAGATATTCTAGCTTCCCATATGGTACCCAGAGTGACTCGGGAATCAAGGTGCCACTATTTATGACCCGGTCAACATCTGTAGAAACAGCGTTGACCTCGTCCTCCCCTTCTAGGCGAATCGTCGTTGAGGGTGAGTGAAGCTCTCTTTCGATTCTGTGGTACGGGCGACTTGTAACAAGGAATCTCAATGGTATATCGAAAGACTGGGACCCGGAGAGGCGGGTGATGTGACGGATAAGCGGAGCCAGAGTTCCTTCCTCACATTCGTCCAAGGCATCCACCACACAAATTACCCTGCCGCACCCCCCTTCAGCCACCGCCCTAACCAAAATATTCCATAACGTGTCGACCTCCTCAGTAAACCTCCAGCCTTTGGCGCGAAACGCTTCCTCTGCAAATCTGCAGAGGGAATGTCTCTGCCTGAAAAGCTGGTGGAGTATAGCGCAAAGAGCAAATTTTGCACTCCTCTGTTCCTGGTTGTCATCCTTGAAAAAGAAATAGCAAACGATGGCGTCCCTGTGGGTCTTTAGGTGGGTTATGAGGAACGAGGCGATGACCGATTTCCCGCAGCCTGGGTCTGCCGATAACCAGAGGAGACTAGATTTTTTCTCCCCCAACCACTCCCTATACCCCGGATGTTCCGTAACCCAGATGCAAGTTCCCTCCACTGGCTCACGAACCCGTTCACGGTGACTCATATAATTAGACGTGAATAGACATCGCAAAATTTCGGCATGGTTCTCAGGCAATTTCGAGCTGCCGTAGTAATTGGGGATGACGCCCGGGCCCACGAAAATAGCTGAATCCTTGACGTTACCTGAAACGGCGAGGGTGCTAGAAGTATACTGAGATCGACGATTCCAAGGCCAATGCATACAAGCGACAATCTCGGAGCTTACCTTTGCGGGGAGGAAGCGCCCTTGGAGGGAATACCCGATTTCTGGTTGCTCATCTTATCGATCGATTCCCGCGTTTCGAGATGTTGGGATTTGTCGAAGTAGAAGTTGAATATGTAGTAGGTTTCCAGTACTGGGAAAAGGTGGTTCAGAAAGAAGTGAGGAGAAATGGAAGAAGCTGAAAAGGTGGGGGTGATACAGATTACGGGTGGGACCCAAGAGGCGAGTGGGCACAAGCGATTGGGCACCAAAAGTGGCCATTTTTGCACACTTATTCCACCAATACCGGTGCCTGAATTAAAAATACGCCGAGTTGATAGAATGCTCAGAAAGGATGCGGGCTACTTTACTTCTACTAGTGGCCTTGAATAAATTTAAATTGTCGAAAGAGTAGTCGCAATGAGAAACAAAACCTTGCTCAAAATCACGCCAAGACCATGATTTTTGGTAGTAAAGCTATGTCTCGGCGAAATTTCCAAGTTCAACCGCGTACCACTACCACATCCACTGATCAAATTCGCTAACCCCGTCCCAGGATGTGTTATCTCCGGACCAGTAGGATCGAGACTTGGCAAGAGCAACCACTATCGAAGATATCTCTATAGCAAAGTACCACTATAGAATAAAATATTTCCAAATATTTTGAAAATAAGTCACCAAGATTGCCAATGGGTTTTGTAGTTAGAATTTGGTTAATCAGAATTTTTATTATTTTTTCCCATTGTGTTGTAGGATTTTATGGTGTAGAAGGTTGTGGGCGTACGGGAGGTTGTGCGAGGACGAACGCTGTGGAAAATACTATCTGAATGGCGATGTCAACGAGTAAAATAATTGTTAAAAAAAATAGAAATGTACATAAAAAAATTAATAAAAATAAGAATTAGAATCTATTCACTATAAGCAATAAACTCAAGAGCATCATTGTTATCCTCAGCTATTGTTATATCACTATATAGTGATTCATCTACCTTTTCTCTATCAACTTTCCAATCTCCTATCTCTATTCCTCCAAATCGCTTAATATCAAGCTCTTGATCCTTGCTTTTATCTGCTGGTGAAGAGAGTCCTACTTTTCTGAAAACTCTCTCAACTAAATCCTTCTTTTCAATACAAAACTGATATCAAGCATCTCCAACACAATTGGTAGTCAAAACCCTTCCCTGACCAACAGACCACCCCTCAAAACTCTCTGTTAGGCATATGCAATTCCAACACCCCCCTCTGGCCCTGATTTAGGGCCCGGACATCGCCTGCAGCACCATGTGTAGTTGCTTGCTACCAGCAAAAATTGCAAAATGGGCGGCCTTCCCATAACACTATATACGTCGTCGCCGTCCGGCCAACCGGAAGCTGTTTGCAGGATATATGAAAGGGGTAGCGATAACTGCTCATACAACTGGAATCCGGTGTACAATACAAAAGGTACCTGGATGAATAGAAAATCCCGCAGAACAATATTATGATGTTGCGCTTCACGTTGACCAACTATGAATAGTTATTGGTCTATTCAAACGGACGAGATTTAAGGAGACGTAGCCGCAAGAACATCTCACTAGGCAAATCAAAGAAGCGATGGAGTACTAAGCCTACTGACTCTACATGAAGATAATGCAGTCATGCCTCTGTGTTGTTACCGGCATCTGATGTTGAGACTGATCATCTCAATAACAGAGGAACAACTGGTCTGTTCATATTTGAACGGCATATTTCAGACTAAGTTCATATGGCAAAGGCATCGTTAACTTCCGACTGGTGGAGTCTTGCACACACTCGGGAAGACAGAGTTATAATAAGCCGAATGACCAGAAGCAGGGAATTATTCAGGGTCCCTGAGCGTTCCCACTCTAATTGATAAGACAAAAACTCATGGAGTCGTTGCGGAGGTACTTAGTTAGTATAAATATTAGATGTACTGGCTGTGGAAACTCATGTAGGATATAAATATAAGAGTTCCTCCACAGCTATTAGACAAGCAGCAACAGAGAAGAGATCTTATCAATATAATAAGTGATTATCTTCACTTCATGCTCTTGGTAGTTTTAGCGAACCGAGTATTAGCAACTACAATTACAAAAGCCTTCCTGACATTACTCTGTTATCAAAAACTTAACGCTTGACTGTACTCTACCGAGCTCTGAGTTCGTTACCCGTAACACTCTGCACACTTTCACAATCCAATATAGCCTCATCTGTCAACTCCTTTATCCTTCACTTCAAAGGTTTATTGATTGAAACATCCAAAGGTTGTAACAAACTAGTACAACCAGCTGGGATAAGAGGTAGAATAATAGAATTAGAGTAAAATAATTCTATTACTGGTTCTGTTGTATGAGTACTGCAGAGGTTGAGGGCAGATGAGCTAGGTTTGCCTTGTAAAACTGGCAAAACATACTTTTTAATGTACTGATAGAAGACTTCTCCATTGATATATGCTTCATCATTGAACTCAACTAGTATACCAGGATGATATAAATCTTTTTCCTTCTCATAAACTTTTCCCTTTCCATGGAAAATGATTAAAGAAGGAACCCTATTGAAACCATCTGCAAATATACATAAAACAAGACTTGCCATTCTCTTATCCCAGCCTCCTTGAGTTTCCTTCAACCATATGGTCTTTGATCCTTCTGAATTGTAGATATAACCATTGAGATACTCAAAGGGAAGTGGAGTTTCATCAATATTAAAGATATTGCTAAGAGTAAATCTATTCAAAGATCTAGAAAAACCATCACTAGGAAGGAATCTCTGCTCCAAGCAAGTAATAGAAGAAGGTTGACTGTTTCTTCTATTAAATCTCAGCCAATTTATTACAAGTTTCTTGTACTCCTCCGGAATCTGTCAATTTTCATTTAGTATTTTACTTATTATAATTTATATTAGAATTAATAAAGTTGATTTTATGCTTACCTTTTGTGCCTTTTTAGTTACTGCTCTTAAACTGATTCTATATCTTCTCAAAAAGCCCTCAAACATCCATTGGAGAATATAAAAAGCGTACTCTCCACATTTGGATGCACAACTCTAAATATTTCCATAGAATGTCTTCCAAACCACTCCCTTCTAATTGCTTGTCCCTTCTCCCTTGCCTTCATAAGCCTTTCATACAATTGAGACTCCATTTCAGGCCATTTAGAAAATACCTAAGTTTTCAAAGTTCATATATTTGTATGACTACCACCTCCCATATCTTCAAGTTCCATCTTCTTTTCCTTCTTTACCCATTCACTAATTGTGCGCTGAGGGACTCCAAACAGTACAGAGGCTTCTGTTTGAGTAGGAGGACGGGAAAAATCAGGGTCTGTACTTGTACTGGGTGCATGGTTGGTTGGTAGTCTAATATTGGGTTGGATAAGTATACGGTGGTGGCGAAGGAAGGATAAGACATGGATTTTTTGTCTTTGACTCCAACTAGTTTCACGGCGGCGGATTGGTTTAATGGTCTTAACACTAAAGACCCGGTCAGATATCTTCTTCGGTAGCGGACCTCTTTTTTTTTTTTTGAGGTACAAGTGGTGGTCGATTATTGACGTTGGCCATTGCCGCGCGATCTTCCGATGAAGATTTTTTCTGCTCCTACTAATCCTACGAAAGTACTTCTTAACGTTGTATATTTTCTACTTTACTAATACTATTAGCTCCTTTCTTGGTTGCCAAGCACACTTCCTACTGGACCGGAGATAATACATCCCAGGACGGAGTTAGCGAATTTGCTCAGTGGATGCGGTATTGAGGAGTTGGGAATTAGGCAAATATTTGTGTATAGAAAATGATGCCCCTAGCGTTTTCGGTGGTTCCACCGAGAGCTTGTACTTTTGTGAATTTTCACTGGCGTGATATTCCAGTGTGAAATCTGCTATTTTTGAGGTAAATTGCTCTTGCCTACTCACTTTTTGCATCCAACTTGTGCTCGTCCTTTTCTCTAGAGAGGGTAACTGTGTGCTTGGGACTCCAACGTCGAGCCCCCCGCGCTGCTAGTGCTCACTACCTCGGGGCCATGCACAAATCGCTCCCCATCTAATCGGTAGATATCCTCTATCATGTTCCCGAGGCTAGCCAATGCAAAGATATGCTTTACTACCCTACCACATCGGATAATGTGAGGGTATGTGAGGGTAATGCGTGCGAGATGCGAGAGTGATGTCTTTCCTTGTGTTACGGGGTTATGCGTTATCTCCTACAGATTGTAACGAGGATGCAAATGTTATGAGTGACTCGATACCCTTCCTTCTCGAGTCCTCAAGTACCGTACGATCGACAGTAGTGGTACCCCATTCCGAGGCGATATCCGGTGCCATATCCGGTGCCTCTACTCAAGTACGATATCAATTAACAGGACCGGGGCCTACCATATGCTTGCGCCCAGGGCGTGATTATAGATAAGGCTCAGGCTTACGGGCCAAACCTTGGAGCACGTAGATACTGTACAGTACAGATGCGTATCCATCTGGGTGCGGATGTTAGGTTATTATTCCCAATCAATGGTCGTTTCCGATACCCGGCTAAGCCTATCGATACTGAAGAAATTCCGGGAAGGTTTCCCACATGTTGTCTCTTCACTGCAATTTGGCCAATATGACTGCTCGCTCAAGCGCCCACAGCGTCAATCCCGAGCCAATGTTTTTCGCCACCCCCAAGACAGGCGAATCGCTCTCGTTTTTTTCTCCATAGGTATATCGGTTTCGCGGCGTTAGAATTCGCGATCAGCCTTGTAGTTAGAACCCAATTCTTCAATGATAGTTTCACTTGCCCTTTTCTACCAATACCGCAAATGAGAAATATCTAGTCAACAACAGCCGATACCACTCATTCCAAATCGGTGTGCCCTATCATATTTTTCTCAACCCGGCACAGGGCGCCACAGCCACAAAGGTCTCAATCGTCCAATATGATAACGAAACTTATCACTGCTTGTGGATGACGCAGCAAAAATTGACACTGTCCGTCACTTTTTAATCCAGCCCTAAGCACATAATTTTGTTTATCCACTGCATACCACGTATCGTTGTCTCAAATTTTTCATGCAGTATTCAGTCACATGTGGATACCCAGGGACAGGGAATTTCATGGATGGGCACCGCGCAAATTCCTGGTAGCGGCACCAAGGCACATAGTTATTCCACCACAAATTCCCACACTTGCCAAACATCTGCTCATGGTAATTCACAACAAAAAAGACTAACGTTGAACCCACAGAACAAATTCCTGGCTACAGATCCACATACTGTATCTATATAACCATCCACCCGCGCGGGGGCTGACACGAAAAGCGCAGATCAGAACAACCGCCTATCTCGTCTTCAGCGCCGTGACGCGATTATACCGCCCTACAATGCTGCTCTCTACAGCCCAGACACCGTCAAACGATGAGCTGCCGCTCGGTTGTGTGCGGGGACGATATCTAAAATGTAAGACTTACTCAAAGAGCACGGGCGCGTTTGCTTCGGCAAAAGACAAAGGGGGGGAAGTGGGGAGTTGGATTTTTGTTATCACTGGCGTGACAACATAAATGATTGAATGGACATGTTCAAGTTTGTCTTGGAACATGATACCCGGGCGTCGAATAATTGGTCATGCCCATCTCATCAATTGACTCCGAGATCACAAGAGGTAGTTGGAAGTGGCGAGATACTGCTCGGTATGCTTACTATAATGCTATCGCCCTCGCTGCCGCTATCGCTACCGTTACTATTTCTTCGTTAGGATGAAAAAGGGTTGGGGGTGCGCTTGGGATTCCTATATCCGTCGGAAGGAAGCCGCCGGAAAGCAGTCGCTCAAAGGGAGAACATCAGAAGGAGGCTAGGAGCATGGGGAGGAAACTGAGAGCTTCGGAAGGGCGCTAGAAGGTGTACGGAGGCTATGGAAAGTTGGAATTCTTTGAGGCATGTCCGGCCATTGTTAGCTCAGGAGTTCGGGGAAAGGAAGAGGTACAAAAGAATGCATGTGTGGTGAGTCTGGTGACATGCTCTGTCTCCGTTACAACCATAGTGATTAAAAAAACCACACCAAGTTTTCTGCCAAGACCAGCTCTCATTGGCCGGAAGGCTTTTCTCACAGCCTCGCCCTTTACCCTGCTCGGGTAAAACTTTCTCTCCTCCCCTTGCTCTCAGTGTTTGCCCTGCCTACGATGTCAGGC